>DWKL01002894.1:0-12112 GCA_018249415.1 Phareas burnsi | reverse complement strand
TAGCTGATAACTTGCACAGCATAACCACTCGTTGTCCGCCGACACGAGTGGTATCCGAAGGGATTTCCCACCGATAAAAAAAAAAAAAAAGGTCGGGCGCGCTTGGATTTTAGATGGGTTATTTTATGCACGCTTCCGTGCTTCGGAGCGCTCGTTGAGCCGTCAGTTCCGGTTCTCGTTGGATACTCGTTAAACCTTGTCGGAGACCGCATGAACGACTTAGTAAACGGCACGGGTTGGCCTCTAACCTGTATCCCCATCCAGAGCCCGATCTAAGGAGGGGCAAGCCGGCCAATTGCTCAGGGCGGCAAAATCAAGGACGGTTGCACGAAGAGAAAAATCTTTTAAAAGTTACATTGCTAAGCCTTGTATTTAAAACAGTTAAATACGCAAAAAATTGCACCATATCATCTCTGGAATAACTTGCTCATGACTTGTAAGGTGTCATTGTAAAGGGCGGCAAAAATATTTTTGCCCGGAGCGGCTAAATAGCTAGATCAGGCCCTACTCCACTTGATACTGGAACATATACCTCAATACTGAATTATTTCATTGCATAAATTGTACGTAGACGGTAAACTTAAAATTCAAATCGTTTCAAGCACAGCAAAGTAGCAGATGAAAAGGGCTAAACCTTTACCTTTGTAGCCATAGCACGGTGGCCCGTAGGAATACCGGGGGCAGTAATGCCTGATCCTCATCTCGGACACGGCTGATGCGTTCACCAACTGCAGCGTAAGGCAGGAGTATTCGACGTTCTCGAAGATGGACATCTGTTACATAGGAAGCGTTGCACTGCCATCCGCACTGCACTGTCCGCACTCTTCAGATTAAGCTAGCGAGAGGCCCGTACCAAATTCGATCGAAATGGTCCTTGTTTTGCTGTGAGTTCTTAAGTTTAAAGTGGTAAAAAAACTCAATACTCCATATATTTGCCGACCATTGGTTACAATGTTGTCGGTGTTTACTAGCACAGTAAATAACTATAGAGCCTATTGGGCGCTGGCTAGAACAAAAAGCCAGAGATGTGATGGCCCTGGCAACTTAAAATTTCGCCCCGCTCAGGCAGGCCTGGAAGGGTCTGGATACGCGGGACACCCTTTGCGCAGATCATGGCAGAGCAACTGCTACTCTTGCTACGTGGTAAATCCGGTACTTTATGTTTGAAAAGCAGCAAACGAGGGTGCAGGCCGTCTGATATTGAGTGGTTATTGCAGCCTATAGGCACCCACATCAAACAAAACTGAAGTTCTATCTGATGTGCGATACTACTCTTAAGGACTAAGATGGTCGCCCGCTTAAGTGTGCCCTAAAAGCACAAGTCATCAACCGAAACAAAAATTGTTTCCAGGCAGATTATGCGGGCGGCAGAACTATAGTTTGTCCGGGAAGATACCACATCTTCCCGGACAAACTATAGTTCTGCCGCCTGTTGGAAGTAGCGTGCAGGCCGTACTAACCAGCGTGCAGTCTAAATCAATAAGCATCGTGGCAGGATTAACACATTGGCTGTGGCTTCGAAACAATCCGCCCGTGTGGCGCGCAACACAACCGGCGTGTTTCAGAACGGCGGCACACACTGTATGCGTGCGAGCCGCACGGGTGGCGCGGACAGTAAAACACGGCAGGTGCGTTTGCCGAAGTCAATGCGCCAGCTTTTACTCAGCCAATCGACGTGCTGTCCGTGAGCACATATATTACACATATGACGCAGTATGAAAAACTTATTTTTATTTAATTACTTCATCTATTTAAAACCGCACGCACATTATAAGTGAGGAACTGATACTGGTTGTTGTCGGTGCGCAAGACGATCATTTCGCGGAATACCAGATTGATCTTCTCTTCGGGGTCGCAAGCACCGAACCGCTGGTACGCGTGGCTACTACCTATAATTATTATAAAGTCGGTGTATTTTAACACATTGACTGCGGTAAACATACCTGTCGTGTGTTACTGTCCGCGCCACCCGTGCGGCGCGTAACATAACAGGTGTGTTCCAGTACGGCGGCACACACCGTGTGCGTTTCGAATATGAGCCGCCGCAGTCAATGTGTTAAAGGTAATCCGGTAATAATACGACTGCGATCGAGCATACAGTCCACGTAAAAATAAGTGCTTATATTCGGATCAGATGTCCATGATCTGCCGTCCATCGAAGCTACTGCAGCAGTAAAAATTCTACCACCTTCAATAGTCTCAGAATTTCTCTTTCTCTTTTTTATGCGAGAAGAGTAACAAACGGGCGTGCAGGTCATCTAATGTTGTCACTGCAGCGCATGGACACCCACATCTAAACTCAACATAATATGTATATTATCATTATATAATAAAATAGTATATTATCATTCGAAACTTCAAATAAAATTAAAATTCTTCAAAGTGCAAAATGTCATAACTGAATAATAAGATTCCTGCACCTCCGGCTACGGGTCGAGGATTTCAACACCCGGCGAGCACACGCCGGTGATTTTCCGAAATATATGCATATTACAAATTTATTATCACTTGCTTTAACAGTGACGGGAAACATCGTGAGGAAATCTACGTACCTGAGATTGACTATAAAGTTCTAGAAGATATGAGCAGTATGCCAATCCCCATTTGACCAGCATGGTGTAGTATGGGATAACCTTCCTTATTCTGACAGGAGCACACCAGTAAAATTAATAGGTTAATGATGACTCAAAACTGGAACAAATTCCGAACTTACTTCTTAAGATATACTTCTGTTTGGATATCTTGGAGATCGTGATCTGTCTGAACTTGGAGAGGGAGTCAGTCACCCAGGGATAGTAGCTCATCATGTCCAGGTAGCGGGATGGCGCTCCACACCCCGGTCCTCTCACACCTAAGCCTAGCTACAGATAAAATTTAACGAAATTATAAATAAATGTTAGGTGATTGATTGGAAATTAAAATTATAGCTTGAATAGTAGAAGACGGCGACAATTGGACATATAATAGCTTACATTCCACCAACTTCCGACTATAAATATACTTGTAAGTAATATCCTGATTATTATACATATGATAACTAAAACATAACAAAAACTTAAATTATTTCTATAATATTCCATATTTTTTTATATATATTTAAAAATCAATTGCCTTGCGTTAGTCTCGTAAAACCGATTAGTATTTTCTTTTTTTTTGTTGGCCGCTTTACAGGGGTGGTTTAGAAAAAAAACAAAAGTCTGAGAATGGAAAAAATCCAAATTAATAATTTTGTATAGAAATTAATTTTATATAGCAATCAAATAAATTTTAGGTGGCATGAAGTTCACTGGGTCATCTAGGATTATTATTTCTATTTTTTTTAAAAAGGTTTTGGAAGTCAATCCATATTTTAATTATACCTACATATCAACATTTTTCTATAACGCAATTAGAAAGTTTTCCTTCGAATACATGAGTAGTCAAATCTTTAAACGTACTTACAATATTATGGTACGTACAATATTATGGTTATCAATAAATAATAGAAGCTAGAAATGTTGTGGGGAGAGACTAGAAGGGGAACGTAAAAAGAGTTGGAGCGATTTGCAGATGTTAACAATCACCGGGAGGTATTCATCTTTTACAGAATAAGTCCGGGCAAGGAGGGCACGTTCAAGACCCGAATAAACCCCGCCTCTCCTCCCTCTCCCCAATATACTTAGAGCCGTGGGATATGAGAGGCCTGGTGGAGTAGGAAGTTCCCCTTGTTGTTGACATTGACATGTCAAGGGTATCTTAACAAATATTGAGGGTGGTTCCCTATAATTAAGAACATACCCGCGTTGGGTATTGTGACGACCATCTACTTCGATAGTATAAAAGGAGCAGTCGGGGAATTGGGGACAGTTTCCGCGTGAAAGAAATAAAAGGTCTACTACGTTAGTTTAAAATTCCGTGGCCGTTCGATACATTTTATAGTGTCGCTAGAGTCTAGTCCACAGCCCGCTTGGAGTTAACAAGCTTGAGGACGGCAGTATAGTATACCAGTTGCCATCGTCCCCACACGTCCCGCGCTGCCAGCGCGGCGCCGGCCGTCCACACACACAGTGCGTCCGTGCGCAGCTCCACGGCACACGTGACGTGCGGGGGACGCATCTTCTTTGCGTACAACTGTGAACATTGGGACAATCTGTTAATCGTTTTCATCTTACACATTACCTTTTGTTGACAGAAAAAATGATATTTATTTATTTGTTAGTTGATGATGATAATGACAGATATTGGTATATATGCTATGTATAAATTTTACGTAAGTATGAAATCGAAAACTTACATTAGCTCTCACATAAAACTCTCGACAAAGACTTGCGGGAACATGCGACACGGGAATTACTTGCTTCTCCAGAATATTGTAATCTAAAAAATAAATAATTACTTAAATTTTACAAATGTTTTCATTGTCCTTTTGTGCGCAAAAAATAAGATAAATTTAAAATAAATAGCATTTTTTCTATATCACAGAAATAACACACGAGCATGCTGTCAACCTAATGGTAAATGGTAACCGCCACCCATGGATATCCGTAATCAACGCGAAACATAAATGAAGCAACGCATTTGTATTGTGCGCGCACAGCCCTGTGGTTTGTGAAGATCGCAACCGATCTACAAAGTTAAGCAACATCGAGCGCGGTTGGCAGTTAGATGACCGCTAATGGTTAAACTTATGCACGCTTCCTTGTTCTAAGGGCACGTTAAACTGCTGGTCCCGATTGTTACCATTGGATAGCAGTCGTTAAATCTTGTAGGCGACCTTGTAGGCGATTTGAATACATCTGACACTGGGCACTAACCCATGTCTCGACCAATTCGCATTGCAGCAGCGTGGTGGGGCAAGCTTTAGGCCTTCCCCAGTTGTGGGGAGAGGCCCGTGCCTTGCCGTGGGCGATACATTGCTACCCCAGAGGACTAAGTTAAAATCCCTCGAGTGTATCTCCCTACTACACCAGAACATATCATGATTTATGCCACTTTTTTAAAGCAGAACTAATGATTTCCGGAGTTTTTCTTATTGCTAACTTTAAAGCCCCTACCGTAAGATTTAATTAAAAAAAAATCTTGAACACTTAAAAATAATCCATGTGGTAATGGTACCACCGTAGTCGAACTGAAAAGTTACTGTACTACATATAATAATCCGTATTAAGTTCTGATAAATAATAAGTTAATACATTTACATCCAAATCCTATAAATAAGGTCCTGCAGAAATGTTTATATAATAATATTGTACTGATATAAAATACAAACTGGTCTCACCTTCATTAAACTTAAAGACATAAAATTCAGGATTTCTCAAAAACTTTGGTGGCGGACAAAGCGGTCTTATTGATCCTGTAAACAAACGTAATGATTGTACTATTTAATATCCATTGCTACACAAAACTATAGATGTAGGGAACGTGAATGCAATCCACCTGATGGTAAATGGTCAATGCAGCCCATGGACATCTGTAATCGACCCCGACTAGCTTTGAAGTCCTACCGAAAGTTAGCCGAAGATGCGTTGCTTGAGTGAGTGAATGAGTTCAAATGAGAATATACTGGTATTAAACACTGTTGTTATAAAGCGGAAATGAATATGGCAAAGGGACTGACGGAGTTGAACAACGAAATGTTCAACCAGTCTCTAATTATATGTATTACCCCTATTGACAGTACGTGCAGGTGAACGATAACGAAAACCCATAATGGACACAACAAACCCCAAAATAAGTCAAAACTATTAATATAAATCAAATTACGCATTTTGGTCCTTTGAGCCGGATAAACACTCACCAAAACGCACCGGGTCCTTCAGTTGTACTAACGCGACAGTATTGTAACTTTCCTCGTACTCTGGATGCAGTACGTAGTTCCTCACCCTTCTTCCTCGAGCCCTCCAGTCCTCGCCAAGAAGAACTCGAGCGTTACGCCTGAAAATTATATATATATATTTTTATTTAAAGGTACCAACAACGTTCTACAACGGTAGGACTCTATGTGCTTCGATTCCAGAGACATCGTCGCCACCTCTTTCTGCCTCATATTCCGGTTTGAAGGGTATGGCAAATAAGAGATAATCCAACGTTTTCAGGCGCAGCAACACATCTGTGACCGACCTCACAAAACAATCAATTCAATCCTATTTATCGATGATAAAGGCAAACGCGTGACGACTTTTCAAACTGCCCCTAAGATGTCCAACAAGATTTAACAACTGCTATCTAAACATAACAGCCGAGAAATTAACGTGCCATCTGAAGCACAAGCACGCTTGAAGTTTAACCACAGGCTACGATTGCCGACCATCCTCGACATTGTTTCACTTTGTAGAATGGTTACGATACGCTCAAGACTGTGCTAAGAACTGATCAAGTTACCTAAAATTGTGTTTAGGCATCGGTCCAATATCCGCCGCTGCAGCGATAACAAATTCTGACTGAATTAGACCGACTGTAGTAACAGCTCGACTCTCGCCTACTTCTCCATCTGTTGGAACAAGCAAAATCGCTAAACGTTCAACTGCACAATAAGTGTGTTGTAGTTCTTTAATAGCTTTGGGTTTAGGGATTTATATTTGCTTTTTATGTTTGTTTGAGTAACAAACGACCATGCAGACCACCTGATGTTATATAGTCCATTTCCAATTTTCTACTTACAATATGTGTAAAACAGAATTCCCAACCACGGGTATTGGTCAATCTGGACGTTGCCTTCTGCCACGTCTATAGCGTGGTCTACACCGCAGTCCACAAAGTCCAGCTCGACACTGACAGCTGCAGGTACTGCGAAAGAATGATAATAAAAAATTTCAAGCGCCAGTCGATCTCGCACTTTGCGGATTCCGTATCACTAGGCGATCACGTTTTATGTATCTATTTATTATTTTTTTATTTTGATTCAATTGACGACTGGCGTAATGCAGCGGTTACCATATCGATTCCCGTTTTCGGATTCGGTTCCTGGCCAGGCAGACATCTAAATAATGAGTTTAGATTACTGTTTTGGGTCCGCGTGTTTGTGCACTCATCTTGTGTGTCCACGGCATCCACGACACAGGGAATCCTAGCGTGACACTATGAGTGTAGAAAACTTTTTAAAAAAGGAGAAAAAAATTGGATCCCCAGTCGCGAACGCGACTCACTCTTGACTGTTTTTAATATTCGTTGTTTTACTTTAGAGTTCGCACATTAACCACAAAACAAGTTTGAAGTTTGTATGTAACTATTATACTTATACAACATACAGATTATTTAGCGGTAAAGTTAACTGTAACAGGAACGTATTTTTCACCGAGATCCAGTCAATTGTACTACAGCAAAAGGACAATCCTGTGCTATTTTTTTTAATGTTTGAAGAGTAGGAAACGAGCGTACAGGCCACCTGATGTTAAGTAGTCACTGCAGCTTATGAACACCCACGTCTAACCTCAAATGCGACTGAAGTCCTATCTGAGGTCGTACGTAGATGCGTCTCTACTCCTGAGGTCTGAGATAATCGCCTCGCTTGTAACTATACCCGATAACCACACCTCTCCAATTGACAATAAGTGTTCCTTCACGAGCTTCACGGCGGATTGCGAGGTCGGCGGCGGGACTTCCCCAGTCAAATTGTATTCTTACCAACAATAAGATGGAGATGTGTATGGGTTACTGGCCAATCCGATGTTTTCAAATCGACTCGCTTACTACTTCAATGCGAAATAAAGAAAAAAAAACTGAAACTCACCTTGTAAAACAATGATAATAAATAAAAATACATGTAGTACTCTTGTTCTAATTTTCCTTACAAATAAATACATAATTATTACTAAACCTTGTACTACCGCAAACGTAGGTTATGTGGTTGTACTTTTGATCGACAAATACTGATTGCTACTTTGATTTAATCTGATGGGAGTTTATGTTTTCGGTACATTCGTAAACAAAAATAAACAAGTATGTTTAATATCAAATATTAAACAGTCGAGCACAAACAAAAATTGTTATTAAATTCTTGACAGCAAAAACACTGTTTGTTTATGTTTTCCCGAAATTATGTGCAATTTCAACACTAATAGAAGAAGTAAACTTCTATATTATAGAACTTTTAGTTTTAATTTGCCGTTTACGTTAGTTTAATTAAACGCTATTCGATCCTAGTAATAGCGAACACTAATTGTATTTTTCATACTTTTTAAACCTGCATATATTGGTAGCGGATTGGGGGGTTATAAACGATAAAAATATATAATACATTAAGATACAGTTCAAATAAGTTTATTTTCTTTGCTCACAATTGGCTCACCCATACAAAAACATGGGAAGCTTTTCGAAGTATTTCGATTAATCTCTTATACCTCAATGGCATGTCACTTTTATTAGCAACGGATATTATTGACTGACAATCGACTTTAGTCAAGCGGTAGGAGGGTATCTTGACAAATATTGAGGGTGGTTCCGTATAATTACTAATATACCCGGGTTTTGTATTGTGACGAACATTTTCTTCATTAGTATAAAAGGAATAGTCGGTGGCCATTCGATACTCTCTTCTTAGTCTCGTTAGAGTTTTAACCGACTCTCGCTTGATGTTAACATTTTATAAAATCAAATTGTATGCACGGATCTATATTATAAGAGCTCTTAATTTGTACATTTCTTACAATTTCACTACATATTTTGTGTACTGTTTACACGTGAATATTTACATTTCCATAGGGTAACAGATTACAAAACTATTTTAGAGAAAGAAACATACAAAAATAAACTATCCATTCCATAATTTCTTAACTTCCACTTAAATAATCGTTAAAGTACAGTACCTTACAAACATTTAAAGTGACAATATTAAACAAAGAAATAATTACAGAACTATCCACTTAATACTATTTATAAAAGTACCCACTTAAATTACAGCGAAATATTATTACCACTATTATAATGTCACTTTTTCACTGTCACAAACTTCATTTTTTCGCCATAATACAGATATTGTAATATTACTGCTGGACTATCGGTATTTGAAGAATATTTGGAGTGTAGTAGGGGTTTGACAAACTTTTATATACTTTGGTGATAAAATTTTATATATTCCACGAGGATTTTTTTGTGTCTGACGTATATAATAGAAATCGTCAGACACAAAACATTCGTTGCATTATGAGCAAATTGACCGAAACAAGTACGGCAGAATGGGCGAATTTACGAGTTTCAATTATGTGGACTAAAATACCGAGTCTCAACCAAACTGCATTCGGGTTAGCTCAAATCCGCGGGGCGTTACTATAGACAGCCACAATAGAGGAGATATGAAGTTTGGCGCGAATACACTCAAATCAAGCATACACTACGCGTTCCTCAGTCCAGTGGTCTTTCTGTATGCACTAAAATGTTCTAAATATTGGTAGACAGTGTCGATCGGGGTGTATATCTCGTTCATTCTGCTTAGGAGGTGTTGCGGTGGCTGCACTGGCACCGAGGGTCCGAGGAGTCCTTGTAAGAACTCTCGAAGAAGACCCCACACTGCATTCGCCATAACACATGGTCGATATTCCACCTAGATTAATTATTCTATTAGACTTTTCAAATTACGGAATACTAGAATAACTACAAATACATATAACTGAATAAGATGATTCATAATCAAACATCAGCACTCATATACCACCATGTATGTTGTTTCTATGTATGATGGGTGGCTTTCTTGTCTGCGCCATTGTGCCCTATTTTTTATTTTTACACTCTAAAGTAATATAGACATTTTTGACATAAAAAGAAACCAATGTCACTCTCTGTAAAGTATAGTTCATGCCAAACTTTATGACCACTCTGATCATTGTGTGAATATGAACTTATATAAGATAGTAATACCTCCTTTTGTATTTGAATCTTGCTCACTCATTATAGGAGCGAGCAAGAGGCAAATACATATACTAACATTATTTATTGAGACAAGTTATGTATGGTCCACCATATAGTCGAACATGCCCCATCTCATTACTCTGCTCGCTGACACATAAAATATGCATAATGTCCATCCTGAACACTAATCTCAGAACAGCCATAAAGGTTAATGCAGACTGTATAGGTTTCTATGCGTAAGTGACCTATTATAACATATGTGGCATGATGTTTATCATTCCAGTGGGCTATACAGAGGTTTCTGTGTTCGATACTTGATTGGGAAATTATTTAGATATCTATATTTCTGAAATTTTATATCAATTATAAAAGAGGGTGTTTCTCTATACATTATAGTTTTTATGACATGTGCAATACAGAGCAAGAATGCTTAATACTTATAAAATCCTCACCTCTATAAGCACACCCTTGAAAGTCTGATTCATCGTAACTGAGCCCAACTTAACGCAGAAGTCACCCAGCTCAAACCTGGGACCTTTGCTCTCGATCTTGGTTTGTTTTTTCGATGTATAATTGTGTGAAAGTTTCATCATAAGCAAATCAAAAAGACCATCTGCAATGACATGGAGGGTTTTCGTGCCACTTTCCAGTATTGAAAAGACTGATGCCGGTTGCTCCGAGTTATGCAATATGTGCACCGTTTTCGTTCCTGAAAATTGTTAATTTATACACATTTATTTTCAAATACATTTTCTTATTCACGTTTTTTTCGTATCATAGAAGTAGCAAACGTGCATACAGTCTACCTGATGGTAAGTAGTTATTGCTGCATATGGATATCTGTAATCAATCACAAATTGGATAGATGTTTTACTATAGGCACCCTACAAATGTGTTGCCATCACTGACAACGAAATTGAAACGCCTCAAGTAAATATATTACCTTTATTGGCACATAGCAATGTTTATACTGCTGTAATAATGCAGAACTAGGATAGGTGATGTATTGTTGTCACTGCTATTAAAAATACGCCTTAGTCACAGTGCTATGGTATAATAAATATATTATTATGGCATACCCATTTGTGGATGTGACAAATAACTCTCGCAGTCAACCAAGAACTGACCCTGCTGAGTGGCACCCAGAGCTGTAATCCTCTTTGTAAGCAGTTCTATAACATAAGTTCCAGTCCTATTTTCCGGCACAGGATATTGCTGTAAACTGAAAAATGGGATTTAAGAAAGGAACATTATTATTTATAAATAATACCAACATGATTGGCTGGTAAATGCTTTTAGCATTAAGTCCATCTTTGTTTATGTTCATTTAAGTATGGTACTAAAATAATAAACAAATAAATAAAAATATACATTTTTTCTATACAAAGGAAACAAACTCTATATAAAATAATAATCTTACTAGTGGTAATCCTTTAATAGGTGGTAGAACTATAGTTTAACTGGGGAGGTACTACCGCCACCTTCATAATCTACCGTGAAGAAATTATCTGTTTAACTCAGAGAGATATGACTGCCAAGTACACTTATAAGCGAGGCGACCATTTCGGTGCTCAGGACTAGTGACGCATCAGCGTACGACTTCAGATAGGATTTCTGTCCTGTTTAAGGTTAGATGTGGATGTCCATAGGTTACGTTGACCACTAGACGTAGGGTGGCCTCAATGTTCGTTTACTACTCTTTTAATATAAGAGACCTTAAGTCATCTGCCTTACGACAACCTTAAATCAGAACTCCCAGTATCACTATCACTGCTGATATCAGGCAGGAATATGCAGGAGGAAGTGGAGCTATTCTAGACTACACTATCACATTACCAATCTAGGGCTATACTATAAATGACTTACACTGTAACACCCATTATACCGGCAATTTTACAAAACTATTATTATAGGTTAGAGTCGATCTTAATCATTATCTTCATTTATATCCAAATATTTCCTTTTCTTTTGTAAGTATTCAGTGCTTATAATATAAAAAGTATGTTAACTAATTTAAATACAGTACTGTTGAAAGGAAATTAATTTATCAATCAAAGCAAGCAAATCCAAACAAATCTGTTATTGCCATGTTTAATTTTATACTGTCGGTCAACCGTCAGTGTCAACTCCCGCCAACGTCAATTGAAATGAAAACAATGTCATTCGTCCATAAAGATGCTAGGTTTGATTTAAATTTTTGTCCATGTTGTATATGAATGCTTGCATTTAGAGTCTTGCTATTGTTAATAGTTCTATTTATCTGTTTTTAAAATACCTTTCTTTCAATAAA
>DWKL01002893.1:0-12112 GCA_018249415.1 Phareas burnsi | reverse complement strand
CTAAATCTAATCTTAATCTGCTATGCGAGTAGCATAAATAAGATAAGCGAAATAAATAAATTATGTTTAATGATTTAACTTCATCCTGTCATTGTTGCGTGACCGTATACGCGTGTCCATTAAAATTTCACCCTCATATTGTTCACTAGTGCCTTAACAAATATAAATTGTACAATCGATAATTTAGAATTCACTTTAAGTTATTAGGATTAACTAGTCGAATTAATTTAATTGATTAAATAATTTACACTAGCACATTAGGCACTTTTTTGTTATGTTACATGAAACGGTGAGAAAATAAATAAATATATAATAAATATATAAGTAAATAATTGAAAATTCCAGGGTTAATAAATCAATCGTATCCTGAAAACATACGTATACGGTACGGTACGGTACGGTACGGTACGGTACTACAGTAGAGTAGCTGAACCAAATGGCGGGAGTTACTTTACTTGACTCAATAGAAAAAAAAAACAATAAACAAAGAAAAGACAAAAGAAACCAACAAACAAATAAAGTAACGAACGGACGAAAGAACGAACGAACGAGCGGACGTACAAATAACCGAACCAACAACATGTAAACAAATAATTCATAAACGAAGTAAAAAAGACAATATTTATCATACATATAAACTAAACAAAACTTAGGTAGAAAGAAAAAACAAGAGAAACAAACGAAGGAACGAACCATCCTAGAACGAACGGACGGATTGACAAATAGACGAGCGAACGACATCTAAACTAATCATTAATGAACGAAATAAAAAATAAGATATTTATCATAACTATAAACTAAACAAAACTTAGGTAGAAAAAAAACCAAAAGAAACACACGAACAATCAAACTAAGAAACGAACCATCCTAGAACGAACGGACGAATAGACAAATAGACGAACGAACGACATATAAACAAATAATTCACCAACGAAATAAAAAAGAAAACATTTATCATAACTAAACTAAACAAAACTCCTACATCCAGGCCAAGCGCCCGTACTGTTCCTGTTATAACGGCTCTAAATATACAGTGCCCTTATCTTTTGGCGCACCGTCATCAGGGTTAACATAAGCGAGCGTGTTATTAACGAGCACATTACGTTGTTATTTGAAATAGGCCACCTAGTGGGTATAACGTGGGCATTGAATATTATTATATTACCCCCGTTCAACGTGTAAGGACATATTTTTATTTTTACATAGGAATCCTAAATATTTTCAAAGCAGAAGCCTTTTTAAATATCCCGTAAAGTCCTCTGTGTATAATCTGTGTCGTGTTAACCATTGTTTGAAATTCCCGCCAAATGGATTCAACTGTTCTCAAGATTTTTTCGAGGTTTCATTTTTGGTGCGATCAAATAAACTTAGTAGCATAGAGAAAGGAGGTTAATTCGTATATAATTATATATCTACGAATAAGCCGCCTAAAAATATATATAAACAAATTATACAGAATGAATTCATCTGGAATCATGAGCAAATTAGGCGTGCCGTGTGCGGCAAATCGTGAAATAGATAATACAATGAAAGTAAGAAAGAAAATACATTTGTTCGCATTTTACATTATTAAAATATACATATATACAGCATATAAAAACTAAAAAGATTAATAATACATAAAACAGCTGTCTACTACTCTTATTCTAAAGAAGTAGGGGGCGCCACAATACTGAACCGTTATATACATACTACCCTAATCATTTGTTAAGATACCCTTATTTATTTACTTTATTTATTATTTATGGACAAAGTTATAAAAATAGCATTATCTCCCAGCCAACCTTGAGGATGTGCAAAAAATATAAATGTTATCACTTGACGTTTTACCTTCAAAATATCAGCTGATTATACAAGTCGCTAACGTGTATAAACTTTTTATAAGTTAGAAGAATAGCAAGTGACCGTGCAAGTTGCCTGATGTTAAGTGGTCATTGAAGCTCATGGACATCCACATCTAACCTCAAACAGGACTAATGTACGATCTGACGTCGTACGTAAACGCGTCACCGCTCCTGACGACTTAGATGGTCGCCTCGCTGTATGTGTGTCCGCAACCGCACCTCTCCAATCGGAACACAAAAACTACTTCACGGCGGATTATGAGGGCGGCTGTGACACTCCCCGGACGAACTATAGTTCTACAAACTTTGTATAACAGTTACATTTAAAAAGAGACTGCAGCCTAGTTTCATTTGAGACAGAAGTGGGTTGCGTTGAGAATGATAAACATCCATACTCTATTCGTATCAGAAGCGTTAGCATCGCACCAGATGAGATATTTTATACTGATACCGTCTAAAGGGCCTGAGTGTTCATTAAATTTAATGCTTTTAGATAAATGTACAAAGCAGTAAAGAAAGGAAATGAAGTACGGGGTACACCATCAAACGGAGGCATTTATCTTGTTTTTTTTATAACATCACTGGGCACGGGTCTCCTCTGAGAATGAGAAGGTTCAGACCATAGTCTACCACGCTAGCCAAATGCGGATTTGTAGACTTTACACACCTTCAAGAGATTCATAGGGAACTCTCAGGTGTATAGGTTTCTTCACGATGTTTTCCTTCACTCAGTGTAAGGAGCCGAAATCTTAACCACTAGGCTGTCACTGCTTTATATAGCATAAACGGAACAAATCAACTTTTCACCTGGTAGTAAAAGGTCACAAGTTCCCATGAACATCGCTAATCAGTCTCAACCAGGGCGACGTCCGCAGCGAATACGTTCCTATCCCTGGGGACTAAGTTGGAACGCTTCGTGTCTCGCCCTTTCCACATCCGCTACACAGAAGACGGCTGTATTTAACACTGTTGTTACAGATTGATTTGATATGTGAAAAGAGTAGCAAACAAGCTTGTAGGCCACGAAATGCTAAGTGGCCACTGCAGCTCATTACACTCACATCTAACCTCAAATAGTATTGTAGTCCTATTTGAGGTCGTAAGTGGACGCGTTACTACTCCTGAGGACTAAGATGGTTGCTCCGCTGTAAGTGTGCTGACACCTCTCCAACCGAAATACAATAATTGCCTCGGGTTATAAGGGCGGCGGTGATTCCGTTCCGGACGAACTATAGTTCTACCACCTTCTAAAAATATGGAATTGGTGCCTCTGGAGTCAAGCCTCGAAGGTTTCTACCACCTTTCGATTTAGAAAACCGTGAGAATAATAATCGCAATATATTTGAACCAGATAGCGTCAGAGCGGACGCTGGCTCGCCGCACGTTGAGATAACTTTGAACGATGACAACAGACGAAGCCCATTTTAGACACTAATATATTTACCTAATAAAATAAATCTTACCCTAAAGTATATCTATACGCTCAGTGGAATCTAAAAGAGTCGAGAATAATTGTAATCTTCTTCAGTCTAAGTCCTATTTGAGGTTGTAAGTATGTGCGTTACTACTCCTAAGGACTAAGATGGTCGCCTCGCTGTAAGTATGTCTAGCAACCGCACCTCTCCAACCGAAACACAAGAATTGCTTCACGGCGGATTGTGAGGGCGGCGGTGGTATCTCCCTGGACGAACTACTTGACACTTTTAATACTATTTTTTTCAGAACAGAAATAGAAATAGCAAATGGGCATGCAGTCTGTCAGATTGGTAGTGGTCAGTACCGTTGGATACCGCAAGAGAGATTAAAGTTATTTTTAAGACAAATCACATATATGGTGATATCTCTGACGATAAGTTGGAACGCTTAGTATCTTTTTTTACCATTAGCAATTTCACCAAATCAGAGCCTAGTATTGTGTAACACTGCTATTGTACGGGACAAATAGGGGTGTTGGTGATGACTTCGAACTCGAACAACGACAGGTCAACCTTAAAATAATGAAAAACGCCAAGTATTAAAACGCATTGAGGAAACATATTGATAATATATTAATAATTCTGAACGATGGCATCTAATAAAGACGATTTAGTAAACTGAACTCTATGTAAAATATTTTATTTAAAATATGGGTGTGTAATAAAGAGTATAAATTGAAAATGTTGAATAATGCTCACAATATATTCGCATAAGATAGCGTCAGGGCAGCGGCTGCCTATCGCGTTTAGATAACTTTGAGTGATGGCGCTCACTGAAGACCATTCTGTACGCCCAAATATCAAATTTATAGTAAAATTTTTGTACTAAAATATATTTATGTATGTAGTTCTAATTATAATCCGAAGCATTCAAAATATTCTTATAGTATATTGACACCAGATGGCGGTAGCATTGCTGTTGGCTATCGCGCGGTTAGATGACTTTAGACCTGGGGTGAGCAATCTTTTTAATCAATGGGCCTATTTAATTTTTTTTTGGCGGGACGCACATATATTATCTCTTATTATTTTTGCCAATAATATTGCACTCACGCCGTTCAAGAACCACAAGAATTGCTAAAATAGCTAGTTAACAGCTTATAAAATATAAATAAATTCAATTTTAGAAGTGCTTGACGGGATGCAAGCGACTCAGCTGGAACCTGTTCTGTACGTTATAATGTCAATTTTTACTAAAATCTGAGAACGTTATTTAATTATAATTTAATGTATACTTGCAATATATTCATACCAAATAGCGGCAGGATTGTCGGTGGCTATCATGTATTTAGATAAATTTAAGTGATAGCGCCAAGTGAAATCTATTCTGTTTTTTATGTTTGAAGAGTAGCAAACGACTGTGAAGACCACCTAATGTTAAGTGGTCGCTGCAGCCCATGGACACTCACATATAATATCACGTTAAAAGCAAATATATTATATTATTAAATAAATAAATAAATAAATTAATTAAAGTATGGGTATGTAGTATAAATTATAATTTAAAGTATCCAGAATAATATAAATAGCTTTCACTTTCATTTTCACTTTTCTTGGCATTATATATTACTCTACCTCTCTTGGATATCTTTGATTGACTTCACACAACTTTACAGAGAACTCTCAAATTTGTAGGTTTAAGCAAATGATAATTAATTTCTAATACATCAATTTAAAAAACTAGAGATGCGTGCGTGTTAAAACAAGTGATAATTAATTTCTAATACGCACATAACTCCGAAAAATTAAAGGTGCGTACGAGATTTGAATCCCGGGCCCGTGAGAGGCCGGAATCTTACCACTAGGCTATCACTGCTATTCCTGTAAAATATGTACACTAGAAAGTGTCGGGAATAATATTTGCAATAAATTCACGGCAGATAGCGTCAATGTTCGCTGACTGTCGCGAGCCGAGATAACTTTGACTGACAGCGTAAAGTGAAGCTTATTTTTAAGCACTGTGCCTTTGTACTTTGAAATACGTTGAAATACTTTGTATGTTTAATAGGTGGTAGAACTATACTTCGTTCGGGGTGGTGCCATCCCCGCCTACCTATCTACGCACGTCTACCATAATCCGCTGTGAAGCAGTTTTTGTGTGCAATTGGAGAGATGCGGTCGCGGGGCGTGCTTACACTGAGGCGACCATATTAGTCCTCAGGAGTAGTAATGCATCTACGAATGACCTCAGACAGGGCCTCAGTCCTATTTGAGATTAAATATAAATGAGATTAAATGTAGATGATGATGATGATGATAGATGATGAGATTAAATGTAGATGGTCACTGGAGCCCATGGGGTGTTCATGACCATCTAACATCAAGCGGCCTGCACGCTCATTTACTACTATTTTCACGTAAAAAAATACATTGTAAAATATCCCATTTTGATGTAAATCATTAAATAAGTATTTTATATGTCGCAAATATCAATCGGGCATACAGTACATCTAAAATTTAAGTGCAATCAACAACACATTTATCAACAATACATTAAGTTCACTATTGAGAAGAAGAATCATATAAGATTAATATAAGAAGAATCATATACGATTCATACAAGAAGAATCATCATATAAGATTCATATAAGAAGAGTCATATAAGATTCAATGCGATGTTTTTCGTCACCGGTAAATTAACGCTTTAAACACTATTGATACTCATACCCTCACACTGGGATTATGAGTGTCGTGAGTGCTACGGACACATACAAGACGAGCACATAAACACCCAGACACAGGATACAAATCTAAACACGTCATTTACTCAGTCTGGCTGGGATCCGAACCCACAACCCTCTGCGTATCAGACCGGCATGGTAACTGTTCCGTTACGAGGGTAAAGTGAAAATATATTTCTAATAAGTGCGACTTTCCAACATCTCACGTTCCAATGCGTACTAGCCTACAATCTGTAATCATAACGTTCACATAGATAAATTTATATTTTCATTATTTTTTTTATATTTGAAGAGTAGCATACGACCGTACAGCCCACCTGATGGTAAGATGTCACTGCAGGCCGTGGACACCCGCTTTTAACCTCAAACAGAAATGAAGGTCAATCTGAGCTCGTACGTAGATGCGTCACTACTCCTGAGGACTAAGATGGTCGCCTCGCTGTAAGTATGTCTAGCAACCGCACCTCTCTATCCGAAACACAAAAACTGCTTCACGGCGGACTATGAGGGCGGCGGTAGGGCCCGAATCTACCACCTATCAACAAAAATATTACAACAGTTCATACAATTAAAACCAACGTTACTAATTAATTAATTAATTGTTGAATCCAAAATTATAATGTAGTTATCTAAGAAATAAAAGGAATCGTTTTAAAGTTCGAAATGTTTATAAGAGAAATAAAAGAAATGGTTTTAAAGTTCGAAATTTTTATACATTAGAGAGATTTGTAAATCAGTCAAAGGAACAAACCATTGACAATAACGTCTACAGAAGTTTACAAATGTTACATTAATGAAATTTCTTTAATCTAGAAAAGAAAACTATTAAAAAGAAGCGAAAAGTTCTGAAGTACCGGGACTTAATAAAACCAAGGAGGCATTTCATTTCGGAGAGGTAAATAATCGGGGCCCCTTTCGTCAGTTGGAAACTAATTCAATAAGGCTGGCTCGGTGGCAAGTTACGCGTTTTATTCGTGGTTTAAGACATAAGATTTTATTTGAATACATCACGTGGTCCAGACATTGTCACAGAATCATTATAGCGCCCCTAATTTTAACGTAATATAATCTGAAGTTATAATAAACATCTTGATTTAAGTATGTATAGTTAGTTTGCCATATATCCAAATAGCCAAAATTAACAAAAAAATGGTAAATATTACAAATAGCCAAAATTAACAAAAAAATGGTAAATACGTACATTCTCAGATAGAACTTTAGTTTTGTTTGAGGTTACAAGTGGATGCTTATGGGCTGCAGTGACCACTTAACATCAAGTGGTCTGCACGCTCAGTTGCTACTCTGCGAATACAAAGAAAGAAATAAAAATAAACAAACAAACAAACGTTTCCTATAATCATAGCCCCACACAAGTGTATCTATCCTGTGTCGTGGATACCAGATACATTCAAGACGAGTACACAAACACCCAGACCTAAACAGAAATTTAAAGTCATCATTTAGATGTCTGCCTCGCAGGGAATCTAACCTGGAACCGTTTGCATGTCAGCCCGGTATAATAACAGCTGCGTCGCGCGAATCGTCAAATAATTAATTTGTATATGACATGTATATAGCATACGGAAAATGTGTGAATGTTGAAAAAGTGTGGATACATTATTAATTAATAATCTCCGTTTATAATGGGATCAGATGCTTTTGGATCTAACAGAAATGTGAATTGATTTTCTTGTTAATTGTTTCCCGAAATGGAAGCGAATGCTCAACAATAATTTGGGCTTCGACGCTTGAAATATCCGCTTGAACTGTTAGGGATCGATTCTTTTGTTGATATTCTTCTGTTGGTATTCTTCTTTTGATATACTTCTGGTGGTCTTCTTATGTTGATATTCTTTTGTTGATAGTCTTCTGTTGAAAATCTTCTGTCGATATTCTTCTGTTGATTTATACGCTTTTAATGAAAACAATAATTTTTCACAGAAGGGACACCATCCACAACTATGATTTCACCAAATGATAGTTCATCATCAACCCATTACTGCCCCAATCTTGGCCCTAGTCTGCCAATGAGAAGGACCAGGCCTTAGTCCACCGTGTTGACTAAGTGCGAATTTGTAGACTTCACACACCTTCTAGAACTCTACGGAGAACTCTCTAAGCTTTATAAGAGTTTTCTGTACAGTTCTCGAAGGTGTGTGCAGTCTACCTCCACACTAAGCCAGCGTAATAGACTATGGCCCAATCCGTCCTATTCTGAGAGGAGGCCCGGGCCAAGTAATAAAAGAGTAATGGGTTGATGAAGAAGAACTTTACAACCTTACGGAGCTATAATAACCAGCAAATAAAGAACATATTGGCGCGTTTCTGTTTGCGAAAGTTGTGATATATTTCAGTTTTCAGAACAAAACGCCGTTTTCGCTGGACGACAGTTTGAACAAAAAGTTGGTTTAATTCGACCGTTCCGAGCCGGCGGGCTCGACAAGTGTCCTCATTGTTTGACCCGTGTTTGCCAAATAAAAGAAACCATCCTCGGCTAGCACACAATGCTTCGAATTTAGCTGTCAAATTTTCAGTACAATGGGATGGCTTGTCTTGAATATGACTAGGTTTTGTCGCCGTTTCTGATGATTCGTTGTGATGTTCATGTGAATCAACGGGGAACCATCGTGGTTGACTCTAGAGACACAACCTACACACTAATTTCTGCCTTATCATAGCTATAATCAGCGCTGTGTTCTGGTTAAAGAATGTGGTAAGAGATAAACTTACTCCTGGCGTGCAGACTTAGTCCTCAGAAGTAACAACATATCCGTTACCGATCACTGGTAAAACTTTATCATTTTTTTTGTGTTTAAAGAGTAGCAAACGAACGTGCCGAAAACCTGATGTTACGAGATCCCTGCAGCCCATGCACACCCACATTTAACCTCAAACTAAACTGTAAACTAAAATACAGCAACGATTAAATTAATTTCGAATTTGCGCATTACTTCTAAAAATAATATGTTCCTAAAAAAATTGTAACGTTTGATAAAATGCTTACAAATGGATCGTCACTGCTCACTTCAGATATTTGTAGCAGATCCGAACAGAACAGAAGTTGTGCTTGAAGCAGGTCGCAGATGCACGACAAGTATTGCAGCCTCACCACGCTCTGCAAATCAGAACACAGCAAGTTCTTTTAAAAATAATTACTCCCGACTGTGACATTTTATTACTGGGTAGATTTCTTTACAAATACAACCTATTCATGTTGGTTGCGCTTTTGAATTTCATTTTCAAAAAATATATTCTTAGTCGTAATCACAGGTCGATTCCAAAAGTATAAAATCTGAATGTATGGATGAATGGATGTGTATGTGACGTTTTCATAAAGTTCAACCTGGATGAGTGAATGGGCCTCACCTAGGCGAGCACATAAACACGTGACATCGCAAACCATAATAAATAAGACTTAAAAAAGAGAAATTTTTAACCGACATCAAAAAAGTAGGAGGTTTTATGTTCGTCTGTATGAGTTTTGTATGTATGCTCACCGATATTTTCGTTATTTTGGATCACTTTTAAAGAAACTTTTTTGTTTGAAATGGTAAACTCCTAAGGTGGCATCAATTGCACCAAGTCAGGATATGATGATAAAATCTTAGGGAAATCGAAGGAAATACACAAAAGTTGTAGAAACTTATAGTATATTTGTTAACTTTTTAGATTTATTCTACAGTTTACACTCATATCATTGGAGGCGGGTCATCTTTTAGTAAGCGACCTAGATATATTAATATTTTAAGAATTGAAGTAGTTTTAACGCGGTCTTCTAAACTATCCATTCCACCATCATTCCCTTATTATTTTTTACTTTTTTTTGTTTGAAGTCGATTATTTCTTTTTCTTAAAAATATTTCTTTAGCTTCCCTGCATTGGTTTTTAACTTTTTGCGTAGAACCCCTAGGGACCCTATAATATCTATTATCGGAGTAAATGTAGCCTATGTCGATCTATCAGAGTCAGATATATTTTATTGCTCTGTTAAGCGTTTAGCTCGTAACTATAATATAACACCACAATACATTGCAGTCATTGCATTTTGGTTTAAATAATTCATTGTTACCTTCCTTACCTTTCCTATTTTCAGTCATATCGATTTCATCCATTCTGTTTTCGTTTGTCTTCTCATCTATTTGGTCAGTTGCCAAAACATTGGTCAAAGTATTATTAATGGCTGTTGACATTAGTTCAGCTTGGACGTCTCAACGCCTGAGTACACAGGCGGTATCTATGATATTTAAGCTGGGTTTCATTTTATAGGTATTTTCGATAGATGGTAGAACTATAGTTTATCCGGGTAGGTCCCACCGCCGAACTCATAATCTGCCGAGAAGCAATTTTTTGTGTTTCGGTTGGAGAGGTACGGTTGCCAGGTATACTTACAGCGAGGCGACCATCTTAGTCCACAGGCGTATTAACACATTTATGTACGACGTTAAATAAGATTTCAGTCCTGTTTGAGGTTAAACGTAGATGTCCATGGGCCTCAGTGACCACTTAGTGACACAAGTAGCCTGTACATATTTGCTACTCGTCTAACATAAAAAAAAACCGCCACGTTACAAGCCTGTGTATTTATATGAAGTAATCGGGTTCCAAGATCAAATATTATCTCAGTGTTAGTCGTTATTGTCAGTATTTGTCTCAGCATTGGTGTAAGAAGCGAACCAGCTTATGTTGACCCTCCCAGCTACAAACATCTGTACCCAATTCAAGATAAAACAGGGACCTATTTGTAATAAACCCTCGATGCGCTGCCATTTACATGGATTTCGTTACGTCTGGTACAAATGATTACGACAGCTTTTAGATCAGCTACTTCAAAAATAGATGTAACGGCGGAGTCGCATTAATTTACCACATAAAGTTTATTTTTAAATCAAACAATGGGTTTAAGCTATTGTCGTCGCAGAATAAATGTATATTAACATATGACAGGTCTCACAATACGCGCGCCATACGAATACGATGGATCGTGTTTAATACAACGCCGGTGCGATCACGATCCGTGCTGGATAGACATATTGCATAATCTGACGTGCCATGAACGGCCGTTACGTAGTAATATGCAATAACTTTCATTAATTAATTTGTGTGTGTACATAAATTATTAAATAAATACATAAAATATGCACACAGAGTTATATAAACGTATAATCTATAATATCGTCGTCGTAAAATGCATACATATAAAGATGTGACAGGTATTCAGAATACGTATGGCATTTACGGATACGATAGATCGTGTTCACGATGAAACCGGAGCAATCACGATACATGCAACTGGATCTATATTTTGGTATAAAGTTAATATAATACGAATGCCCGTTACGTAATGAAATGTAGATACATTTGTACATCACACATGTACCATCACAGTTGTACATCATCGACCCATTAATGTCCCACTGCTGGGTACAAGTCTCCTCTCAGAATGAGAAGGGTTAGGCCGTAGTCAACCACGCTGACCAAGTGCGGATTGGTAGACTTTACACATCTTCGAGAACTTTGCAAAGAACTCTTAGACGTGTAGGTTTCCTCACGATGTTTCCCTTCACCGTTAAAGCATGTGATAATTAATCTGTAACACGCACATAAGTTCGAAAAATTAGAGGTGCGTGCGGGTTCGAACCTCGGCCACTCAGATTGAGAGGCCGGAATCTTAACCACTAGGCTATTACTGCTCTACTTGGCTATCGCTGCTGTAGTTGTACATAAACAAACAATGTAAAGCATTACACATGAGTACATACTTCATTATCACAAATTTAATTGAAAACGACGTAATATACGCACACTTTTTTTATATATATTTATATGGCCTATTCTGAAAAATTATTATCTGCCACCTACTAGGTCCAACTTTTGCAATTTCCGTTCGTGTAGTATCTTCACGATATTTTACCGTGATAGTCAAGTTTTAATCAGTACATGGAAATGGTGTATGTATTTTTAGGCACATACGTTCTCTGTACAATTTATGATTTTAAGATAATATTATCGCGGAAATTATACATTTTTTATATTACGTAACGAGTACTCACGATTTGCGGTTTTTGAATTGCCTATATTTCAGCCCAGTTGCATGGGCCGTGGTCACAGCGAA
>DWKL01002892.1:0-12113 GCA_018249415.1 Phareas burnsi | reverse complement strand
ATATATATATATATAAGATGTTTTAATCCTGTTTGTGGTTAGATGGGTGTCCATGGCCTCCATGTTTGTTGGCTACTCTTTTCACATAAAATGTAGCAAGACATAACAGGCTATCCGATAATATGTGGTCATTGTCGGCGATAGACATTTGTTGTCAACCCCGAACATGTTTGAAGTCCTATTTGAGATAGGTCACGGATGCGTTCCTTTCGCTGAAGATTAAGTTTCTCTACGACTCTGTGACAAAAATAAAAAAAAACAAATGCTTTCTACACTCATAACTTCTGATAGGATTCCCTGTATCATGGGTGTCATGAACAAAGGTGACACAAACACCTAGAGCCAAAATAGAAATCTAAATTCATTTAAATGTCTGTTTGGCCGGAAATAATCGAACCCGGAAACCTCTGCGTGTGAGACCATTATGGTGACCGCTGCGCTACGAGGTGGTCGTACGTGGATGCGTTGCAACTTGAGCATTAAGATGGTCATCATCAACCCATTAATGTCCCACAGATTTCCGTTCAGGGCTAAGCCATATTCCACCACGCTGGCTAAATGCGGATTGGTAGACTTCACACACCTTCGTGAACTTTCTAAGAATTCTCAGGCATGTATATTTCCACACGATATTTTAGCGCAACAAGCAAGTGATTATGAATTTCTAATACGCACATAATTTTGAAAAATAACAGTTGCGTGCGGGGTTCGATCCACGGACCCCCAGTATGGGAGGCCGGAATCTTAACCACTAGATTTCAATGTTTCATAAAGATGATTGCCTCAAGGTAAAGATACCCGTGCTACATCAGAGCTATTAAAGTTATAAATTAAAACGCAGACGCTATGATCATTTGTGTGTCAGGCCTATCAATATAGAAGTCATCAATTATTTCAATTAAGTTAATATGATTTATACACGTCGTAAATAAGGTTCTCATTATAACCGTTACAAACTATGAGCGCCGAAAATGTAACGGTATCGTAGATATTATCTATTTAACACTTTGACTGCGGCAAACGCACCTATCGTGTTTTACTGTCCGAGCCATCCGTGCGGCTTGCACGCATGCAGTGGGTGCCGCCATTGTTTCGCATATTAGCCGCCGCAGTCAAAGTGTAGTATACAGCAAGACACAGAACAGACGAACTTTTATTTACAATACTACCTCGTGAATGACCAGCAGTGGGACATTAAAGGGTTGATAAAAATGGCCCATTTATATAAAATATTCTAAAATTATAATACACAAAACTTTCTAGAGAAAATCATTATCCACGAGTGAAGACCCCATCTAAACCCATTCAGAGGTACTCGAGATAAGCATCTGAAGCTTTATAAACCAAAGTTACGACCATGTTTAGTATGCCCTCCTCATAAATGGAACTTCCTATTTTAGAGAGGTCAAGCTGTACCTTAATTTTCAGTTAACCGCTTTTCATACATCGTTATGTGCTGTAAATTTGTTGCATATGCACATTGTCTTTCTATAAATATATATTTTTTCCTTTTGTGTAAAAAATACTAAAAACGTATACAAACATTTTGATTTCATGTTCACGTATGGACGTATAACTTTGGGAATTTGGGACAGAAAGACACGAAGATAAAGGTAACACTTATGGAAATTTTCTTGTTTAAATAAAATTACCCTTTTCGCATGTTATCTTAAGGTTACTCAGACTGACGGTTAAAAAACAATGTCATAAAATAGGTTTGGAATCCTATATGAGTTCTGTCAAAGACACATTGCGATCCCTTAGGACTGAGTTGGAACGCTTCCTGTTATTTCTGACTGACCAAAACTTACGGAATAGCGTATAACAATAGGAGTTGCGCAATCGAAATCGTACACTATAAATTAACACTACATTAAAATCAACCAGTAAAAACCCTTAATCAATTAAAAATCTAAATTTATTTTCACATCCAAGCCCATTTAATTGAAGATAGAAAGTTTAATTCACTATGATAAACCATATTTTATCAAGCCATATAAGGGCGAGCATAACGAGCTTAAGTTAACAGCAAAGCGTAAATGGCGACAAGCAAATTTCTATTTTGATAGATTTTGCGATACACAGAGATGAATGGGGATATCTACTAAGCTTGAAGTGAAAATGACTTGGAAATCTCTGTAGTTTAACTAGGGAGGCGCCACTATCGCACACGTTTTAAGAAATTTCGTAGTTTGACTGGAGAGGCGCTACTATCACACACATTTCAAGAAATCAATGTAGTTTGTCAAGAAATTTTCATAGTTCTACTGGGAAGGCGCAACAGTCACCTATTTCAAGAAATCTTCGAAGTTCATCTGTCGTGGTATCACTGCTGCAAGTATTTCCAGAAATCTTCGTAGTTCAATTAAGGAGACGCCACTGTCGCAAAAATTTTGAACATCTGCGTACTGTCACTAGGAAGGCATCACTATGGTACATATTTTAGTCTTTACCACACAAAAAATTATCCATTCATACTTCTATTTATCAGTATATTAATTTGCCCGTACGTGCCTCTATCCGCCTGTCCATCCAACTATCTGTCGGACATTTAATCCATCCATCATCAGCCTTAAGTGCTGCTGGATAAAGGTCTCGTTTTCTAGAGATTCGCTATAATTACTATGCATGGATATGCATTTTTTTACAACTAAACCTAACGATAAAGCTAAGAGTCCATCTGATGGAAAGTGGCTACCGTCGTCTATAGACATTTGTAACACCAGAGGAGTCGTCAATGCATCACCTTTGAAGGGGAGCTCTTTTGCACCTTTCTTATAGCAAACAGCCATTTATATAAGAGTGTATTTGTATGCGGTGAGATTTTGGATCATTTACAGATCTGATTTTGTTACAGACGCCTACAAAAGAACGCAGTTTCTATCTCAAGCAAAAAATTATGTCCATTAATCGTGAACTGTCAGTACACGTCCGCATAATAACATAATAACATAACTAATTATTGCGTTTATAACACACGCTGAGCTAAGAATGCGTATTGAGAACCAGTTT
This sequence comes from Phareas burnsi, assembly GCA_018249415.1. Lineage (NCBI taxonomy): Eukaryota > Metazoa > Arthropoda > Insecta > Lepidoptera > Hesperiidae > Phareas > Phareas burnsi. The sequence goes on along the minus strand of DWKL01002892.1, from coordinate 9,101 downwards.
TTATGGCATAGAATTTGAAACCATTAATAAGTTCACCTAACGTTGTTCACCATCCATAATGAGAGCTTCAGTATGACCAGCAAAATACTACATAGCTGCTACGTGAACCCTTGGATGGGTTCATATAAAACAATAAGTAAAATTTTAATTTTAATTCATGGGTCATGGGTACTTTACCCAAAGTCAGCGATGCTGACTATTTTTATAATAAGATTGTTGTTTTTTCTTTTTGTTTTGTTTATATTTATATGTATATATGTAATGATAATGTATATGCCTACTTTATTCATTTTAATTTCATTTTAAAATTGCTATAAAATCAAAAATACGATTTTTATATTATTTTATGCGCGAAGTGAAGCAAACGAGCGCTCAGACCACATGATGTTAAGTGGTAGTGGTAGCACTGTAGCTCATAGACACCCATGATCGTATTACATCACTACTCTGGAGGACTAAGGTAGTCGCCTCGTTATAAGTGTGCCCGGAAACCGCACCTCTCCAACCGAAACAAAAAAACTGCTTCACGGCGGATTCACTAATCAGCTTTAACGAAGTAAGATATTTATCATAAGTTATCATATTTTATAATTACTATGCGATTTCTAAACAAGTCGGGTGTAAAGGCAGGTTTAAGGTCAAATAGACGTACACTTTCATTACTTCATGTAGAGAGAAGCTTGGATATTTATGGCGTTGTTTTAATTAATACTAAGAAAGTAACACTTTAAGCCGGCGATGCATTGGTGACTCCTCCCGTAATTAACATTACTAAGTAAGTAACACTTTGAGCTGGCGATGCATTGGTGACTCCTCCCGTAATTAACATTACTAAGTAACACTTTGAGCTGGCGATGCATTGGTGACTCCTCCCGTAATTAACATTACTAAGTAAGTAATAGTTTAAGCCCGCGATGCATTGGCGTCTCCTCTGGTGTAACAAATGTCCATAGACGACTGTGACAACTTTCCATCAAGTGGGCCGTCTGCCCCATCGCTAGGTTAAGAGATAAAAAAAAAATTTTAGAATGTTGCAGACAGCTGCAACTCTTTTCCCACCGCTCGCGTGTTCTTCACAGGTGCAGAAGGCCAGCATACTCCACCACGTTGCTCCAAAGCGGATGTTTTTAAACTGCTAACAAGGCCTCCGACAAGGTTTAACGATTGCTATCCAATGATAACTACCAGGATCGATAGCTTAACGTGCACTCTGAAGCACGGAAGCGTTCATGAATTTTAGGCACTAGTGGGCATTCCGACTCTCGACTGTGCCCGATGTGGCTTCACTTTGTATTTTGTAATCTACGCAAGTGGGGCTACGTGAGCTTCACATGTTACATTAACGACTGCTAAGTTGTTATGATTATCTTCAGCCCAAATCAGTCCACTGCTGGACATAGCCCTCTCCCAAGGCGCGCCCCTGAGCCCGATCTTCGGCTCGTCGCATACAGTTGCTTCCCGCCGCCCGGCGCTGGTCGTCACGCCACCTAACAGGGAGGTGTCCCACGCTACGTTTGCCTAAGCGCGGTTTCCACTCTAAGAGCCGTCTACGTTATGATCGCCCATGGATATCTGTAACCAACTTTATACAGACCAGAAGTCGTAAAGTCTATCACCCAGCGTTGCGGGCCTAAGGAATCAAATGGGACGCGTGTATCGGTAAAAGCGACGCCATCTTACTCAATCCTTCTAGCGTCCTTTCAAGTAATAAAGAGGAATAATATGCAAATCACTCGTATATTTTACTTAAACTAAATATATTTGATGGTTAAGAATATGGTGAGTGGTAGAACCATAGTTCGCTGCCCTCACAATATGCCATGAAGCAATTCTTGTATTTTGGTTGGTTCGTTTGCCGGGTTCACTTACAGAAAGGCCATCATCTTAATCCCCAGGAGTATTAACGCATCTATGTGCGTACTCACACAGGACTTCAGATCTGTTTAAGATTATATTTAAGTGTCCATGGGCTGCAGCGACCACTTAATATTAGGTGGCCTGTACGCTCATTTGCTACTCTTTAATCATAAATATGCTAAATGTATTCTGCTAAACTACAAAGGAATCCTGCCCTCCAGATTCGGCCTCATAATGTATTCTGATTTGAAGGGTGTGGTAAGGGATCTACAACGGACACTAAATAGAGGCGTTCCAACTTAGTCTCAGGTTTAGCAATGCGTCTGTGGCCGATTTCAGGTAACACTTCAATTTTATTTGAACTAGATTATGTCCTCGGACAACTGCGACCACTTACAACCAGATTAGCGGAATGTCCGTATGTTATTTGTTTGTTAAGAAAAGTAAAGCATTAACCTTGATGCACAGAAAACCAAACTGTTTCACTTTGAAAAAGTTTCACGTAAAAAACCTCGGCCCGGATTTCAAATGATTGATCTTCGTTATCCATTGAAAACAATTTACGAATAGGTACTTACAATCTAATTAGTACATGCAAGAATTTGATCTCACGACCTTCGTAACGTTGTAAAGCTTTGACACTCGCTACAAGGTTAATTGAAAATCAATGAGCTTGCGGAGCGCTTGATAAAAATCAGCAATCAACAGATATTTTAATATAAGCGAACATACATAACTCTAGATCCAAATTAGCTTGGCCTGTTTCAATCATGTGAAGAAGATTAACACCGTTTATATTTTGACAAGAATGTTAACGGTCTTGTCTATGATGCCCAGTTAAAAGCAGGTTCTGAATTTGGGTACCCAATAACGAATATGTATTTAAAAAAAGGTGTTTCGAATTTCACAAACTTTAAATGTTTAATTTAAATACCTATAGGCTGTATATAGGAATAATCTATATTAAGTCTATTGTCTCTGAATGGGCTTAAGAAAAACGGTTTCGAATTAAAAAAAATCTTAAGTGTTTAACAACTTAAATACCTGTAGGCTGTGTATAAGAATAATCCATACTAAGTCTATTGTCTCTGAATGGCCTTAGTGTCAATTAAAAAGCATATGAAAAACTTAAAGAAATGTTGATAGAAGTACATAATTGAATAAAAATGTACGTGCCTATATTGCCGTACTTAAGCTATGCCGTTACATATTAAACCACTTTTCGTGTTAGGCCAAATAAGAAAGTAATTTTAAAAATTAATGCTACTTAATAACTGGACGTCATATGCATGTGTTTAAAGTAGCAAAGAATATTTGAGTATTTAAAAATACTGAAACTTTTCAATTCCTATTTTACTGATTAGAAAAAACCTCAAAATTTAATTACGTAACGGGTACTCACGATATACGGTTTTTTAATTGCCTATATTTCGACCCAGTTGTATGGATCGTGGTTACGCCGAAACTGCTGTAGCGGGGAGAAATTGACAGACACTAGTGGTAGATTTATCTATCTAGGTCTATTTCGTATTTGTTTTTTGTTTACGGTATCACGACACACCGCACTAATTGTATGTTTACTACCGAACTGCACTATTTGCGGTTTAAACCTCAAAATATCCAAGTCAGATAGATATTTAATAACGGCATTTAAGCTTCAGAAGGGCAATATACCAAAAAAGACAATATTGTCCCCGCTGTGATAATATGACCGGCTCGTTCCAAATAATGATATCGAGGTATGTTAATGAAGGCTCGTCCTTGTTGCCAGCACAAATACCTATCGAGCTCTGTCATGTAGATTTGCATATGTTTGTCAGTTTGCTGCTGTTTCTTAGGGCGCGACTTACTGGCGTTTTAATGAGGCGGATGGGTAAACTGATCGTGATAACTTCACTGATATTTTTCTGGATCAATTCTTTTACTGAGGTCAACGGAGAATATCTAAATAGTATTGCGACTCACAGGCGTTTTAATGAGGCGGATAGGTAAAGTGATCGTGATAACTTCACTGATATTTTTCTGGACCAATTCTTTTACTGAGGTCAACGGAGAATATCTAAATTGTATCGTGCTTGTTAAATATACATAATGCATAGTAATGCCTAATAATGTAATAAATTGGTAAAATTAGGGAGCCCTATGCCAATTATATCTTCAAATGGACATACAGATGATGAAGGATGGATATAAAAATATACGAATATGGTTTAGCGTCTTGGAAATAGTATGTGTTTTTAGTTACTGGAACGATTTTAATTATTTAAAGTGATAATGATGATGATGTTGATGATGATAATGATGATGATGATGGTGATAATACGCTTTTAACTATCCATGGTAATCATTAATATAATGAAGTTAAAAAAAAACTATAATAATATGGTTTCTCACCTTTTTTGGTAGATACAGTCTGTTCTTTCATTCATTGTAAATGTCAGTAAACATTTTAAATTGCGTTCCCATGTTACAATTTCTAAATTTAATGGTGCTTAAATATCCGTTAAATAATATTTAGTGAACAATATTAATAAAACATATAAAAATATTTATAAAGCAAACTTGAGAAGTCATAAATTAAGGAGGATAGTCAATCAGTAAAATCGTTAGTAAATTCTTATTATAATTATTGTCAAACAATAAACCACATCAAACAGATTGCATCAGAACAAAATTAAATCGAATCGAAAAACTGCAGCTCAAAAGTGGTTATATGTAATCGCCCTAACATGACCTCAAACTGCAGGAACGCGAGAGAAAATGTTGTTTAGAGGTGTAGATTAATAGATGGCTTCTATTAGCATATCACGTCAGTAATATAACTTAAATAACTTGTTGCTGAAGAAACCTATTATCTATAAGAGAATAACTTTATGGGAATCTATGCAATTTTCCGATGATGTAGAAAGTGATTTACGGCTGACAATCGTGCGAGTAATTTAATAATGTGTAAAGCGAATTGAGGTTAACAGGTAATGATAGGTGGTAGAACTAGGTTCGACTAGGGAGGTACCAACGCCACCCTCATAATCTGGTGTGAAGCAATTCTTGTGTTTCATTTCGAGATGTGTGTTGTCGGGAACACTCGAGGTGATTCTCTTATTCTTCGGGAGAAGTAATGCATCTACATACGACCTCAGATAAGGCTTCAGCCCTGATTAAGATTAAATGAGCGAGTGCGTGGGCTGCAGTGACCACTTAACATAAGGTGGTCTGCATGCTCATTCTCTACTCTTCAAACCTTCTATAATAAGATTTGAATATACATTTGTTGTGAAAAACAAGTAAAAACAAACTTGTCAGGCAGAACTTCTAAATGTTAATGAAACGTAATGAAAATTGTGCTGTTATCCCCAAGAACTAAATTTGAAGTATCCCGTATATTTTTAGATTAACACATTTCAATATTCGATGGTACAATCTTAAGGCAAAGTAAACATTGTAAAGTAACATTATTTGAGAAACGAAAATGACATAGACAAGAAACATTTAAAAAAAAAGAAAAATAAATTTCAAGTGTAACAACCTCACCAGAACAATCTGTAAGTCATTATCATCAACCAATTAATGTCCTACTACTGGGCAAAGATCTCTTTTCAGAATGAGAAGGGTCAGACCATAGTTCACCACGCTGGCCAAGTGCGAATTAGTAAACTTCACACACCTTCAAGAACTGTATAGTTAACTCTCAGATATGTAGGTTTCCTCATGAAGTTTTCCTTCACCATTAAAGCAAGTGATAATTAATTTCTAATACTTTGAAAAATCAGAGGTGTTGGAATTACTCTGTAATAACCATTAATTTTTTTTTCGTTACACCGTTCGAAAACATAAAATAGGTAAGTATTCATAATTTGGGCAGAATAAATCCTTTTTACACTCATAGCCTCACACTAGGATTCCCTGAGTTGTGCGTGCCATGGACACATACTAACACCCGGATGCAAACACCCAGACCCAGGACCGAAATCTAAATTCACCATTTAGATGTCTGGCCAGGAATCGAACCCGGAACCTTCTGCGTGTCAGACTGGTATAGTGACCGCAGCGCCACGCGGGTCATGTAATAAGATTTAACGATTACGTAACCTCTAATAAATTTGTAATTCTAATATTTGACATCTATTTGCAAGCGTTTTGTAGAAAGAACTTTCAATAACCAATAGCAGAAAAACTTCAGTATTTATTTTCGAGAAAGCTAGTAACGGATGCGTTTAAATAAGACATTTTAAAGTGAGCTAGAATTATACTATTGTATAGCTTTACGTAACCATTTTCAGAGGTAACTCTCTGACGTGTTAGCAATGGTACGTAAATTCATCTTTTTTAGCGCTTTGCTAAAATGTATTGAGGGTATGCCCACCCAACTACTGCAGCCAGGGGTCAGTTCATTATTTTATTTTCCTAATTTCTGTCTTTATTTCATTTTCCTTATTTTTGTCTATATTTCCTCAGTGAACTCTTTAAATTGCAGCCTATGTATGCACTGCGCGAAAGGCTAACGAGATGGCGTCAATATGGTCTATATTTATTTCTAACAAGAGAGGAAAAAAAAACTCTTTTTTTTAAATTTATCAACATCAAAAATCCCGTGACAACTCTGTCACGCGATTTTTTATGGAAGCGTAATCTATTGGCTCCGTTAAATATTCTTCGTGTCAACACAAATAATTAGAAGAAATGTGTGGATAGGCAGAATGGAATCTGGACCTCCTACTGAGCCTCTGCGTTTGTATATGCTGACGCCAAGTACTATCAGCATAGATTGACTTTCTATAGATACACTAGTTCGATTTCCTTATGTAATGTAAAAGTAAATAGTAAAATAACAAGTCTGATAATCTCAGTTATTTAATCGCAGTTCGAGATGAATTATCTGATTAATTATGTCTCACTCTAATGATTCTGTTTTTGCGGTAAATTGCTCATACATTTTTTCTTCACTGCAACCAATTTGTACCGTTTATTAAGCATCATTCCACATTCCAAGATTTGAGTCAATAACCCGATGTTATGTTATATATTGCATACAACTGTACTTTATAAAAAAAATCTTTTGTAAATACTACACAAGAACGTTCTAAATTATAATTGTAAAAACTACACAAGAACGTCCTAAATTATAATTGTAAAAACTACACAAGAAAGTTCTAAATTATAATTGTAAAAACTACACAAGAACGTTCTTAATTGTAATTGTAAATACTACACAAGAATGTTTTATTGTTTTAATTTAGTTCATGTATAATTTACATAGGTATTAGCTTAATTTTTATTTTTTTTTTATTTTCAATGAGTAGCAAACGATCTTGCAGGCCACCCGATGTTAAGTGAACACGGCAGCCCATGGACACCCACATTTAACCTCGAACTAAACTGAAGTTTTGTCTGAGGTGACACATAGATGCGTCGCTACTCCTGAGGACTAAGATGATAGCCTCGCTGTAAGTGTGTCCGCCAACCGCACCTCCCCAACCGAAACACAAGAATTGCTTCACGGCGGCGGATTATGAGGCGGGTTAAATAAAATAGAAGTTAGAAGAGTAGCAAATAAGCGTGCAGGTTGCCTGATGTTAAGTGGTCACAGTAGCCTTACATCTGACGTCAAACAAGACTGAAATCCTAACGGACGTCGTCCGTAGGTGCGCCACTGCTCCTGAGGACTAAGATAAGAACGCTGAAAGTGTGCCCTGTCTATATTATTTTCAAGCAAATAATGCGGCAGTTTATTTGAATTAAAGTTAGTTAATTTAGTTATTGTGGAATCATATCCCAAACTAATAGCAATTGTGGCAATAAGTGGATAAATAGGTACGGCGTACCTGTAAAACGTCCATAAATCTGAGACCAATTTGACTGTTGTTAATGTCAAAATTATACATATTTCTATTGAAATTCCTATTCTAATTCCTATTTCTATAGAATTTATATTAATAACCATCAATTTAATATCTGGCATATGTGGACGTACTTTGAGCAAACTGTATTCTCTTACTACTTTTATTTATTAACTACGATAATAGATGGCGCTGAAGATATTTACAACTCCAATTTAACTTTTTAAGAGATCAGCGGATTGGAGTCGGTTTCATGGCCGATTGTAAATATTTGTGTTCAATTTCATTGATGCAAAACTTTATAAATATTACTTACGAGATTAAGCCGTATCAGTTAAATAAATTAAAATGTTTTAAAAGTTAAAAATTGTTATTGGAGTTAATGCACAACCTAAAAGCAGCAAACAAAATACCGAAGTAAAGAAGTAACACTTCAGCTATAAGACAAAATTGCTGTAAAATAAAGTTAAAAGTTCTGGCGCATTTAATTTGTCACTTCAGTTAATTTATGTTTGAAAAATACTGTGTAAGTACATATTTATAGAATTCTATTAAATATATATAATATAATTAGTTTATATCAGCCGGGTCAGAACAAAGTTAAACCACAGCATTGGATGCAATATTTGCGATTTGTTCCTCAAAGATCACATTGACAGTTGCTAATGTCAAAATTTGATATATTTCTATATAAAATAATAATAAATAACGTGCCGTGTTGTGGGTGCCATCGTCACTCACAAATACGAATACAGAAACGCCCTGACCCAGAACAGAAATCTAAATTCATCATTTAGATGTCTGCTTGACCGGATATCGAATCCGAAATCCTTTGCGTGTCCGACCAGTATAGCAACCACTGTACGACGCGTCGTCTCGAACTCAATTGACATTGAATTGACATTAGAAAATGTCAATTTATTCTGAGATTTGTGGAGTTGTTTAGTTACCTACAATACATGAAACGACTATAGTCGATGACTTTAACGGAATGCCGGTCAACCGCCTCACCTTGAGTGGAGGGCGACCGGTTGAACAATGGTGTGTTTACTCCACTCGGCCCGCGAACTTTCAACTATTCTGCTATTGGCCGGCTGGACATTGTCACGTCATTGAGGATATTAGCTAGTGCTGTATCATTTTTAAATGTTTAAAGTAGTTTAAAGTTATACTTTGGACCCCAACGTGAGGTCGGAATAAACCACAAAGTTATCATCAATCATCATCATCATCATCGACCCATTAATGTCCTACTGCTGGGCACAGATCTCTCAAAATGAGAAGGGTTAGGCCATAGTCCACCACGCTGGCCAAGTGCGGATTGGTTGATTTCACACACCTTCGAGAACATTGCAAAGAACTCTCAGATGTGTAGGTTTCCTCACGATGTTTTCCTTCACCGTTAAA
>DWKL01002891.1:0-12113 GCA_018249415.1 Phareas burnsi | reverse complement strand
GATGAACGCATTTGATAAAACTTTCACATAAAGGTGATAAATATACAGGTTTTACCCCAAAATAGTTCGGTGTACCTCAATATACACCCTGCGTATCCCTGAATATTAATATTTTTTCGTCCGCAATCATCTAAACAAGTATATAATTTGCTCTAAAATAAATGACGAAAGTTATCCTGGTAACTTTTAAAGTTATATTTCACAGAACCCAATGGCCACAGTTAACTCTTGAGTGCAACTAAGTTTACATCAAAAGCTAAATCAACACTCAACTTTGTGAAAGGAAATTCTAGTGAGTTTACGACCGTCTCCGGATGGTGCGTGGTTCCTAGAAGTAACCCCCTTTTCCCGTGATCAATCACGTAATGACGACCCGCGCGGCGCAGCGGTTAGCATTCGGTCTGACACGCAAAGGGTTCCGGGTTCAATTCCTGGCCAAGCGGAATTTAGATTTCCGTTCCGGGTCTGGGTGTTTGTGCGCTTGTTTTTGTATGTATCCATGGCACCAATGATACAGGATTACTCTTATTGTAAGACTATAAGTTTAAAAAGCATTTAAGCATTTGAAATGACTAATTGCATTTACGATTGATTTTATCATTGGCAAGTATTTTTATCGTCCACTGCTGGGCGCGATGTTCTTACTACTGGAGAAGGCCAGAATATACTCCATCCCGGTACTCTAATACAGATTCGTGGAGAAATGGGTTAGGGGCCAATCTGTATCGAATGTTTTTCAAACCCCACAAGGCCTCCGACAAAGTTAAATGACTGTTATCCAATCATAAAAAAAGGACTGACAGCTTCTCGTGCCCCCAAAACAAAGAAGCGCGCTTGAAATTAAATCTCCAATTACCTATCGTATGGGATGTTATTCAAACTGCTCGCAAGGCCTCCGACAAAGTTAAGCGACTGTTATGGGATGATAAAATTGGGATTGACAGCTTATCGTGCCCTCCGAAGCACGGCAACGCGCATGAAATTTTGCCACTAGTTACCCACCGTGTCGAAGGTTTTTTAAACCGTCCACAAGGCCTCCAACAAGGTTTAACGATTGCTATCCATGCGCGCTTCCGTGCTTCGGAGGGCGCGTAAAGTCGTCGGTCCCGTTTGTTATCATCGGACAGCTGTCTTTAAGCCTTGTCAGAAGCCTTATGGGCGGTTTGAAAAAATTCGACACGGGTTGGCCACTCGCCCGTATCTCCCTACCTATCCGTATTAGAGCAATATAATGGAGTACGCTCGAGGCCTTCCCCAATTGTAAGAAGAGACCCGTGCCCAGTAGTGGGATATAAAAAGGGTTGGAGCCATATGCTTTATTTTGTAATAATGTCGTGCTATGTTAGGCAAATAAACGGATACAGGAGGCATTCCAGCTTAGTCTTATCTAGAAATGCCTTTATGGCATACTTCAAGGAGAAATCATTTTATACCTACTTCCAACTAATATTGTACAAGCCCAAGTCATACCTAGCTATTTGCCCTGCATGAGAGCGCCGTGCGTATCCCACAGACGTATCAATCGCCTACAGATCAATGTGGAAAGCATGGTTGGTGGGTTTTTCTACCCATCTAGTGAGACGAGGATTGTACCATATCTCCTATTTATACAGTCCACTGTGGCTACCAATCCGCACTTGACATGCCTGATGGATCTAATCCCTTCTCATTCTGACAGGAGACCCCTGTCCAGCGGTGGGACATTGATGGGTCGATGATCATGATACAGTCTACATCGAACACAGCACGGTGTCCGCGCAATTACACCGTGCCAATCCTCAATTTTATACGATCTCATTTATATAAACAAATCCTTGTTTATATAAATAAGAAGAGGGTATCCGTCCCGTCCAAACGAAACACAATGTAATTAAGTTCGTAGAAGCCTAAGAAAATATCTTCGGTACTGCCAAGATGGCGGCATTCACTGCAAGACTAACTCCAATTGTCGACCAACGATCAATCACTTCACATCGTCACAGCTTTACGTAAACGTCCCTGTCTATTGCAACTTTAGTACAGCTACTGTCAATGTATATTGGTTCAGTGCCAGCAATGTAAGTCACGGAGGGTATAGGACTCGGTAAGAATGTTGATAGTTTCCGCCTCGTAGTAGCAGTCAAGATTGGCTTTGGAGTCTGATGTATTGTGCCTTTACGCGGTCTGTTGACTAGTGTTTGTTTTGTGGTCCTCGCTGACCACCTTGACCCAAAATGCACGGCACAATAGTCACTGCAATTAATGCGAGTGACCTGACAAGATCATATAGTACCATTATAATTTGTTTTTTTTTATATGAGAAGAGTAGCAAACGAGTCTGCGGGCCACTTGATGTTATGTAGTCACTGCGGCCCATGGACACCCACACCTATCACGAACTGATGTCCTATATGAGGTCGTACGTTGATGCGTTACTACTCCTGTGGACTATGATGGTTGTCTCACTGTAATTAAACCAGACAACCGCAGCTCTCAAACCGAAAGACAAGTATTGCTTCACGCCGCTGTATTAAAAATCTTCTAGGATACCTGTTCTATTTATTTATTTAATAATTTATGTACAACAAACAAACAAATAAATAAAATAATAAAAACAACAGTCGGTGTCCATGGGCTGCAACGAACATCAGATGTCTGCACGCTCGTTTACTACTCTTCTCAAGTAAAAAAATAATCTGATTGATTCAACTGGTGCATAACCACCTTTACAGTTGTCAATTGGATGACGCCGTAAAGTAGATAACGGAATAAAAAAACATTTCATATCTCCCTGAAGAACTGTTCCTACTTATAGATTCTTTGCGAGTTTATTGTCATGTCACGCATATGGACCAGAGCTATAAATAACCAGCTAACATAAGATATAAAGTCGTTGCTCGCAGCAAGTACACGGCAAGCAGGGCCCTGTGCGGACTCAGCTGGCGACGTGGCCATGAATTATTCAGAGGGACGTCACGTATCTAGCTTCAATATGGATTAGCCATAGACATATGTTTGTTTTTGAATGAGAATATTACTACGTGTCGAAGTAACCGCTGATACACGAAAGTGACGAACTTACGAACGTGTAACATAGGTATCGGTTCGGTCCGCTGGCCCTTAAGTTGTACGTAAACCTGTTTTAACAAAAAAATTTAACCTACTTCAGATTGACTTGACGTCCGCGTGGCATAGCAATTACCGCACCGGCCTGACACTCAGAGGGTTCTGGAGTCGATTCCGGCCAAGCAGACATCTAAATGAAATTAGATTAAGTTCTGGGTCTGGGTGTCTGTGCGTACGTCTTTTATGTGGCCATAGCACCCACGACACAGGGGATAGTGGGGGCCTATGAGTGCAGAAAGTGTTCACTGCAAAGTAAAAAATAATTAGAATGGAATATTAGATACATAGTTTTGAAACCGTAAGTGATAAGTGATGAAAACGAAAACTGAACCCCGTGCTTTTTTAAATCAGTTAAAAACGTCACGCAGCAAATCTCACGACCGTTTCGCCTGTATCAGCACGCATATTTACTTATTACACCATGTATAAATACAAAACAAAATAAAACTAAAATGTTTGGCTGTAACTTCAAAAAGACACATTTATTAAGATTAACTATAAAACTTTTTACCGTACGGCTGTGTGGGTTAATCTAAAAATTGACTAAACAAATTGGGATGGATGTTTGGTGCAATATACACAAACAGGAATACGCAGAACGTCTGTACGTGTGTCTGTACACAGGAACAGATAAATTACTTTTATCCCAAAAATATCTAGGGATCCAGCGTAAAAGCTGTGAAACTTTGTACGTAAGGAACGTGTACCCGGTGTGAAAGCGAATGTTTATTTTAAATTTCAAAATACCATAATATACAAAGTTATTGATTATTGTGAAAAATATTAGGAAATTCCATACTATTTCCCTGATCACCAGGCAAGAAGCAAATTCACGTGACCAGTCAACAGATGTGGTTACTAGGCATGCATAATTCAAAGGGACGTCAAGTTGTATTGCAGATTGTTTGTAGATTCGATAGTTTGGAGAGTGCAAAGGTATTTCTCTTTTATTGAAGTAAGAGGTGGAATTTCTACACATTCAAGCGTCATAAGTACAATTAATAGCGAACGAAATCTTAATCTTAAGTAGTTTTTACCTGCTACATCGCCAATTACTTGACACCGAAAATGCACATTCAGCTTTTGCTTTGATTTTATAGTCACATACAGATAATTAAATTATAAAAAATAAGAAACCCAAAAAAAAAAATTAGAATTGCTTATGTCAATTACTCAGTATGTACTGTGTAGAGAGGTTTAAAATCTATCAAAAAGTTCATTCAAAAGTAACAAGGAAAATATCCATTATTAATAGTGGGGCTTTTAATTTGGAGTAGGAAATACTTTTATTTATTTTATGGTACATAAATAACTTATTAATTGTTCAATAAAATCGCCAATAACTAAAGTATTGACGGGAAAAGCGAAGGTTTTACGTCAGCGAGGCAGAGGACGAGGCATGCATGAATAATTCAAGACTCGTAGCCTAATGCAACTTCAAAAAGATTAATGTCGAAAAAGGTAAAGATAAAATGGCATTTATTACCTTTTTGATAACACTTTTGCTTTATGAGAATAGATTCAATACGTACTTCAGATAATAAATTGATAAATAACGCTTTCCAGACTTATAGCCCCATACTGTGTCATAGGCATAGACAGTTAAACACACACAAAAACAAATGTAGGAACACTCAAGCTCATAACGGAAATCTAAACACATAATTTAAGTGTCTGACCGGGGATCGAAACCAAAACCCTCCGTATCAGATCGATATGTTGACCGCTGGGCCGCACGGGTCCACAAGTCTTAAATAAGGAAAGTATTTTATATACACAATACGAATTATATTTAGAAGTCTGTTTAAAACTTGTTAGTCTAAATCTCAGAAAGCATTGAATACAAGTCTTGTTGTTCATATGTTACACTTGGCGCCCTGGTTAGATCCCAACTCAGATGTGTCAAGAATAAAGTAGAGAACAATTTTTTCAATTCTTATTCAACGTTCAAAAAAACTTTGGCAGCCAAATGGAGACTAGAAATTATAGTCAAGTTTACATGACTGTCTTCATTGATTTAGGACAAACAACTAGAAAGGAGCTAGCTTCGCGTGTTACTCGAGAAGGTACAAATTATTCAGGCCGACGTAGAGGCATGTCGAGTGGCCTCCGATCGGATTAACGTTGGAATTAGGAATGTACGCTCCAATAGCTGCAGAATTAGTTAATTTGATTCAACTCCGTCTAGTAATCTAAGTATTCAACTCAGGCCAATAAGAGCGCCACAGCCTGAGAAGGGACAGCTCATAGAGAATACAGTGTGTTATATTTGGTGAAATAATTTAATAATTAAATTTATTGAAGATAACTCGATATTTTCTCACAAGTTCCCTCCCTTCTGTTACGTGCAGTGCAGATAGCTTAGTAACCATTAATGGCAAGTTTTAACCTTGGTTTACTATAAGCTTGGTTATTACTGATCAAGCTTCCGTCCGGGGGTATTTTAAAATAAAAAGTGTCAACATTGTAAGGTCATTCTTATTATTCATTTGATTAAGAATCTTAAAACAACTGATATATTCTTCTTGGAAGCATCTAAACCGGTTTTAATATATCTTTCACGCATAGAGAATCTTTCTCAAAGTGACAGACTTTTTAGACCATGGGAGTAGCAAACGAGCATGCATTCTCCCTAATGGTAAGTGAACACTGGCACCTGCCGCCACAGCAGTTACTATGAAGGTCTAACCTGTAAAGGGGCCCAGGCTCGAGTCTTGGCAAAGCAGACATTTAAATGGTGAATTTAAATTTCCGTTCTGGGCTTAGGTATCTGTTTACTTGTTTTTATAAATATCCATGTTACCCACGACACAGGGTAACTCTTACTCCGGGGCTATGAGTGAAGAAAGAATTTATTCCCTAGAGTCCAATACAAAAAATGGACATCTCCATAAGTGGACATAGTCAAACGAATTCCCCGGACCAGGCAGATGTAAGAAGACAACGGGAAACCACTACGTGCAGATTATCCTGAGCTGAACTGAAATACGCACATGAAAGGATATCCATACTCAGCATGCTCCTGTAAAGGCTATTGGATATATATATGGATATAGACGTCCGGCATATATGCTCACCTTTCATGGAAACAGAGAGATACAGGCCCATGGACATATGTAATCAACTTCAAATTAGATTGATGTCCTATTTGAAGCTGGTCACAGATACGTTGCTACTCTTAAAACGCGTCATGTAAACATAAGTGATGCCTCCAGAATCGAACCAATAAAGCGTTCTACCTTCTCTATATATCTTTCTATATCTCTTAATCCAGCACGAGACTACAAAACATAACGACTTATTATTTTAGCTTCCTCTTGTAGATTGTTATCAGTATTTGGAGTAAACGCATTAAAAGATCGTTTCTCCCAAGGATGGCCATTAGTGAAGTTTTAAGTTAATTAACCAGCGCCGCAGACAACAGTTACTTTGAAATTAAATCAAACTCCCATTTTATCGTGTTCATTGTACATAGTTATAAACATGACACGATTTTGGTAGGCTTTTGAGGGATTTCTTCCTTCAACACAAGAGCGTTCATTAAAAACTATGATAAATCATTATTATCATTATCCTCATTGTTATTTATTATCGTTATCAATCTAATACAATACAAAAAATGTACATATATCTCCTCTCAGAATGAGAAGAGTTAAAGCTATAGACCATCAAACAGGCTAATTACAGATTGCTGAAATTCTGAATACTTAGAACTTTGTGAGAACACCCAATCATTTCAATACGCACATACTTTCGCAAAATCTTTAGGTTGAAGCCAGAATTTCTAGTCTAGGGGACAGAAATGAAATTCATCACCATCATTTAATTAATCGTCAATTGTGGATCAACTGTAAGCTAGGATATTTAGTGACCTTATAAAAGTGTCAGAAGTTCTTAGCTATCTAATGTGTCACTTTAATGTACAGACAATGAGATCTACGTGTCTCTTCCTGTAACTGGAAGGACCGAATATACTGCACAACGCTATCCCAGATCGGTAGCGAGACATTTATAAAATATTACTTTCTTAAAGACACTCATTACAAAAGTTTCAATTTTACGCAGCGTCAAGAAAACATTGTTTCTTTTGCAGTTAAATCAATTTCAGTTTAGACGATTGTTTGATAAATACTTTTCTCTTGCTGTCGAAGTGAAATTACTAATATAAGTGTATCTAAGGGATCGGATATTTTTATTTTCATGTTGGCCAAGAACAAGTTGGTACTATTTGCACACCTTCGATAACTTTACAAAGAACTCCTAGACGTTTTTCCGTTAAAGAAAGTGATAATTAATTTTGAATATGCACATAACAATAAAAAACAGAGCTTCGTGCAAAATTCGAACCCTAGACTTCAGCATGAAAAACTGGTATTCTACCAATAGACTATCAAAGTCGTAACCGTAAGTCATTTTCCGCAAAATGTTATTGCGTGAAAACCTATCGAAATTTGTTCAGCTATTTCCAAGACTAACATGTACAGAGGAAATTTAAAAAAATTAGTTATTGTGTATTTTGTGTATTTTATGTTAGAAGAGTAGCAAACGAGCGTGCAGGCGCCCTGATACTATGTAGTTACTGCAGCCCATGGACATCCACATCTAATCTGAAATAAGACTGACGTCCAAACTGAAGCCATACGTAGATGCGTTACTACTCCTGAGGAATGAGATGGTCGCCTCGCTGTGACGTGTACCTATCAACCGCATCTCTACGACTGAAACACAAGAATTGCTTCACGGCGGATTGCAAAGGCAGCGGCAGTACCTCCCCAGACAACCTATTTCAAAACTTTTAAAATATAATAGTATAAATATAGTGAAACTTATCGCTAAGCGCGCATATCCTCGCGGCTCGTGGTGATCTTAATCGATTCACAGGGTTAACCAATGTCGGGCGCTGTCGAGATACTTTGTAATAAATCAAATTCATACTGTAATCAAAAATTACATTTATAAAAAAAATCATTATTTGCACACACTTATAATTGCCTAGTAACAACGTAGATATCAATGCTGTACGCATACTCGAGACAAGTTTCTAAGCTCATGTTAGAGTAGAACAGTCAACTTTCAATTAAAATTAAGCTCTCCGACTTAACGAGTTTACGTTCCAAGGTGAGTCTCAAGATGTTGCGTTAGTGAGCGTTTAACTTGGCACTAACTGTAATTAACTCCCAAGAAACACTCGGTAGAAAATTGGAGTCAAAACAATTCTGTGAAATATAAAAATAGTTAAAACTGAAGAATAAATATTTGGTAACTCGTAATAGGATGTACTACGTTTGCATGATCGGTGTCTATTTTATCAGTCTTGTATACAAAAGCTGGTTATTTTATTTAATAAAAAAAAAGGATAATAATTAGTTAAAATAATACGCTATTAAATGTATCATCTATTATAATTTGAACCTATTTCATATATTGTAATTGTCCAATAAATATATAATAGACCGGAACAGAGGAGTTTACGAGGAGTTTATTCCAATGGTCTGCTTATATAAACTTTGAAATACTATTTAACGTGCGCGACTCCCTCCAAAACAATACTCCCACCAAGACGACTCCCAGCCGGGGCGTTATTCGGTGGAAGTCAATCAGCAGGTACACGTGTAAACATATTGCATAAAATATTGAATGAATGACTGAACGAGAGGACAAATGATTGAGTGAAGAAATGAATTCAAATTAGCGTTTCTAAAGATGAATCAACCAGTGCCTTATCACTCCTTTGGTACAATGATTATCCAGATTATCCGGTTCTCATATGTCTGCACTAGAATTCTTCGTTTTGTGTTTGCTATGAAAACACACATGGACAAATATACAAACACACAAATCTAAGTTATAACTTATCCAGAGAGTTGCTGCAAAAGAAGAACCTTCTTTCAAAACCAAAAACCTAGCTTCCTTATTTAAAATCTGCGCACATATTCCCGCGCTTCACAAACTGAAACGCCCCAAAATCTACAGTTTCCTAATATTGTTCAAAGAATGTTAAATAAAACAGTAAACAACAAGATGGAATGAAGTTTACCGGATTAACTATTGCATCTCTTAATTAGAGACCAAGTGCCTTCACTGTTGTTTCTGGAAGGTTTACACAGTTAAAGTTCAGTAACTTCGTAGAGTGTAACTTAGGGCTTGGGACTCGAACTAACCTAACTTTGAACACTAAGTTTATCAAAACGAGTATGAACTCTGTCTTATCCGCTAAGGCATTAGGTTCGTTTATGGTTATGATTTAGGAAGTTTCTTAATTAAAATGAATTGGAGGAACATAATCAAGAAGAAATCGAAAGATCTCACTTAGTGACTTGTCTTATTGACTTTTAATGACGATTGCGTAATGTAAGAGGAACCACATCGGTTTGATACGAAGTAGGTTCCGAATTCGATTCCGGAACAGATAGACATATAAATGATGAATATTAGATTTCTGTTCTGGATCTGGGTGTTTATCCATTTGTTTTTGTGTGTAAATGTAGAAAGCGTTATTGTAATTATATACCTGGAAATTACTTATCTTCAAAAAATTAATAATTTACTTGCAATCTACCTTGAAGAAATTCTTGTATTTTAATTGGAGAGGTACGGTTGCCAGGTGTATTTAGAGAGGCGGCATCTTAATCCTGAGGAGCAGTAACGCATCTGCGTATGACCTAAAATAGGACTTCGATCCTATTTAACATTAGATGAGAGTGCCCAAGAGCTGCATTGACCATTTAAAATATCACAATATCATAACATCTTGTAAGAGAGTCTGTAATGTTAAACGAATAACGAGAGATGTGTGCGCTGAAGTCTTGAACCCGGACTGTCAATGTACACAGCTGAAAATTATACTAACTTTATAATGTATTTAAAAAACATTATATATAAATCATTCTGTTTACAATATTCTAATCATGTTTCTCTCAACAAACCAAGATTCAGGAAATGTAGATTTAAATAGAAAAACAAACAATGCTCGTTCGTCTTAATATAACAAGTATACCTGTTGGAATTCCGAGCGGTGTTCAAATATGCTTTGAGCGCCGTCTCCGAATAACTACAAAGTAGCAAACAATTTGCCTGCGACTACACTCTCTACAAGACTCTCTAAGCTTTGTCATAGAAAACGGTAATTTTTCTTATCCCCATTTTATGTGATGGAAATAACGAATAAGAGACAGTCCGTCTAATTTTAAGTAATTTAGAGGTAGTAGAACACTTCGAGGTTCAACTCCGGAGGCATCACTGCAACGCATATTTCTGTCTTATAGCAGCTTAACATTTAAACACTCCTTTATGTTTGAAAGAGTAGGCTAAGGGAGAGACTCTTATGCGAGGTATTTCAACTTAGTTTAGGGGTAGCAACTTGTCTGTGGCCGACCTCAGTACAACTTCAATCTTAAATATGGTTAATTACAGAAGTCCATAAGTGACTGACCGCTCACTACTAAGTGACTGTATGCTCATTTGCTACTGCTATGTTATACAAAGTGATCACCGCCTTAATAATTCGTATTGCAAGGTGCACTTACAGCGAGGCGACCATCTTAGTCTTCAGAAGTAGTGACGCATCTACGTACGACCTCAGACAGAACGTCACTGTTGTTCGAGATTAGATGTGCGTGTCTATAAGCTACAGTAACCACTTAACATTAGATGGCCTGCACGGTCATTTGCTACTCTTCAAACATAAAAAATAAAGTGATTGTTGAAGACTCTGGATACCTGCTTAAAGTTATTCAGAGGTCACAGTGTCACATTAAATCTAGGACATGGACAATATCGGCAGTAGAATTGTAAAAGTTGCATTGTAGATCATCATCATCATTAACCCATCAATCTCAGAATGAGAAGGATTAGGCCATCCATAGTCCACCACGCTGAATAAGTGCAGATTAATAGACTTCACGCACCTTCGAGAACTTTACAAAGAACTCTCAGATGCATTGGTTTCCTTATGTTTTCCTTCACCGTTAAGATAAGTTAGATGGATTGATATTATTAAATCGAGGTTAGATCTTCAATTCTTATTAGTATCCAGCATCGATGCGCCATTGACGCGAGTGTGAGCATGAGTGAGTTACGTAAATTGAGCGGCGGTAAATCGCGTTAGAGCGCCGAGCGCTCGCTGGCGAAATTCGAATGGAATTTAATTGTTGCCGCTATAATGCTACTATTCATCTCACTTTTACGTCACAAATATTTTCCAATTGAAAAATATCACTTATCATTTTAAAAGTAGACTTAAACGATTGACGACAGTCATTGTAAAAAGGATGCTGAGGTTATTCATTACCTACGTGTTTTATCAACTAGTATAATATATATTTGGAGGTAATTATATATCATTATACAACAATATAGGTATTGACAGATATCATTAAACTATAAGCGGACGTTTACCGATAATTGCTAGACAATTCACCAATAAGACAAGATTTTTTTTTAATTACCCCGGGAGAGCAATCCAAAAATACCTTAAGAGAAAACTCATTCATTCACGACAATGATTGATACCAAAGAGATCTCCCCCAGATTTTCTTGATTTTGAAACATTAATTCTTTAATGACTGTAACCCCTTTTATGTCCCACTATTGGGCAGGCGTCTCTCGCCATAACTTAAGGAGACACCTTAATATTGATATGTTATAATATGATTATGTCAGATTTGAAACCGATTGGTACTGACATGGGGGTACATACTGTAGCTACCTACGTTGACGTTAATTTGTTTCGTGCCGAATAGTTCTTTCCAATGTTTTTCCAAAATACTATGTACACACGTGTGAGGGCCATTATGAAATGTATGTTACTTTTACGAGACGTTTTGAGGTTTTTCGATAATCCACTCTGACGCCGTTCATAGCTAGAAGAAGAAGCGAAGCTAGAGGTGTAACAACATTATCACTCGAGATTATATAAATATTTGACAGGTGCATTTTTTTTTTATATTATGTAACGAGTACTCACGATTTGCGGTTTTTGAATTGCCTATATTTCAGCCCAGTTGCAT
>DWKL01002890.1:0-12113 GCA_018249415.1 Phareas burnsi | reverse complement strand
GTGTGTGTGTGTGTGTGTGTGTGTGCGTGTGTGTGTATATAAATAAATTATACTAATAACCATTATTGACGAATTACTGATGAAATTAATTAGTATATAATTTCATCAGTAATTCGTCAATAATGGTTATTAGTATAATTTATTTATTTGGCTGCTACCAATCAAGTTACGGGCTAAAAACATGATTCTGTTGAATAAATAAATAGTGTAAAGTAGGTTATTATTATATTCATTGTATACATTTACATTTATGTATACCCATTACTCGTTCGGAAAAAATCTTAACAATAACGTTTAAAATATTTTCCGCTTCCATCGTGTTCTTTTTTTTATATAACTCTATATTTATAGTCAGTCTTTAGATTTTGCACAGTAATTTGATCTTTGGCGGGCCAGTAAAATGAAGTTCTGGTTATTACCACAAGATAGCAATCATTAAGGCATAACGACGGTCTTTGGGTTGAGGTATAGAAACTTTTAGTAATGGAACTGACCATAATTGCCAATATTACCAAAGTAACCGAGATAAAGATTAATTATACGATACTTAGGGCTTGTTTTTTTGTTATACAAAGTCTTAACTGGCAATTACGGAATCTGACCACATCAGTTCAGCAAATGTTTATAACATTAATTCACCATCTTTGAATCTAGATTTTAAAATGTAATAACTTTCTTTTACAACTCACCATACCACGCTTGAATATAAATGTACACATGCAAGAATGTAATTAATGGTGCTGGTCACGGCATCCCTTCGCAATGAGGAAAACGACTCAAAGTGAGAGATTTAAAATACGCCTGACGCACGTAGGCATGTTCCCTTATGGAAATGTATCTGAAATCTTATTTGTAAAATCGTAAGTGTCGTATAATAGAACCCAGAATAATTTTAATGTACTTAATGTTTTAAATGTTACTGTAATCTCATCTTGCCACCATAAGAGGCTTTGAAATAACGTACTTTTGATAACTTATGGTTATATGTTACCAAAGGACTTTTGGCCCATCACAATGTAAATTAATTTTGGACACAAATTACATTTTTATTTGATTATTTATAGTGGAAATTTATGGAAAGCTTTATAGTATTGACAATTCTAAAACAAATTGAAGCAATTACATTCCACCCCATCTCTTCTTCAGCCCTTATGGGTTCACTGCCTTATGCCCCTCTTAGAAATAAGTTTTGCCACAGAAACTGCACTTAGCTGTGAATGTCAGTGATTGCACTAATGAGTAACATTACAGGAAAACGCTGTCTATGTCCTGGATTAAGACTCGTAGGTCCTCCTAAGGTCATTCTCCTTAGGACATCTGTAGAGAGGGAGTAGCAGTATCCAAAGCCAAAACCGCACACTGGAAATTTAGCACTTATATAAACACTAGGAGAGGAGTGGTAGGTGAAATAAAGTAGTTATATATGTATGCAGGTATATTAGAAACTTCATTTCCTTTTCTACAAGCAAACTACTTTTGACACAATTTTCAAAACAAATAGTTACATTCCATAGAGCAATTATTTTTAATAAATATACCAATTCCAAATACAAAAAAATTTAAAGGAAACCTTAAGCTTAAACTTATCTATCAAAGTACCATTAAACTATAAACAGCTTTTTTTTAACGAAAAATATAGTATAACATATTCTGATGATAAAACAAAACTGTCACAATAAATCCATGTATATAAAAACATTTTTAAATAAAAACCAAAAAATATTTATTTATACACAGTACAGACCTAATTATTGCTGAAATTTTAAGACTGAAGTTGACCGCTCGAGCATATCAAACTATATTAGTTGTAAAGGTGAATTTTTTTGCAAACTCAAGTATATTATAAGGTATATTTATTTGCATATGAAAACAAGTGGCAAATGATAGTCATAATGCTAGTCTACAATGTGAGGGATTCAAGGTGAAAGGGAAAGGTGGAAATCAAATCAATTTGCTCCGAGTCTGTCTTTCTATCCATTCGTTCCCAGTAAATTCTTATATGAAGCTCTGAACATGATGCAATAAATATATAATGTAAATGACCTCAGTATAATAAAATTTACTCTTTACTACTAGTGTTACTACTAGTATTATTGCCATCAGAATGCAAATGCTCAATTGACGTTGACAACTGTTCCAAGCTTTGTACTAACTGAGCCATTTTGTCTTTGGAAGTAGTATTTTCAAAGCTTTCCTCTGTTGGTTTTTCTGCATCACCATACAATTTGAAGTGCAATCTGGCCAAATGTTCCTGCTGGTCACGTATGTTGATCATCTGTTCCATACTACATCCAGTACCAAAAGCACTTAGTTTTCCTGTATGAAAGTCTTCGAGCAGCTCTAGGAGAGCCTTTTCCATATGTTTGACATCTGGGGTCTCTTTTGGAATGTGTTTGGGTCTGTTGTTATTAGCGCGCATGTAATCGCGGTGTAATCGTCGCTCATTAACATACGACAGTTTGGTAGACTCGTTAATACTATTCCCAGCGCTTGTGAACGCTTGTCCGTGGTTCTTTGATGTCATGCTGGCTGCCCCACTGGACATCTTGTTACTAGTGACAGGAGAGGTGGCTGATTGTGATATCTTCGGCTCCTCTTCCTCGCCGTCATTTTGCATTAGTTGCTGCGTTTCGTTCGCTTCCTCCAAATCCAAACTCATGTAGATTAAAAGTGTGATTTCTTATTTTGTTTAATTCAATACAACGTTAATGTATCGTTGCGATATTTCATAACAATATTCTAGGATATAACGAAATAGTTCTTGTACAATACGTATATAATTAGTGTAAGATACAATCCTCAACAAAAATTCCAAAGTAATACGAATTAACAAATACTACATAAATAACACAATAAAAATCCATACATTTTGTTAATGTCAATCCAAATGTTACGTCAATTTTTATTTGTCATATCAATTGGCGTTTATTAGTTGTCACTATGTTTACTTCCCCCAGTGTAGCCAGACATCAAAGTTCCACTGTCGCCAATTTTAAAACAGGGTAAGAACTTTTATGCTTCACTATTTTAAGATAAATTAATGACAATACATAATTCGTTTTAAATAAACATTTATTGTATGTAACATTCTATGCGCAGTAGTTAAAAAATGAGACCAGTGAAAAAGTGATCATTCAACAAAAATATATTTTAATAAAGTTACATTTTTTTAAATAGTCTATATTATCTTCACTTTTATTATAAACTAAATTTAATCCTAAGAATGAAATTTACAGTATACTCTGTTAAGAATTATGCAAGTTTAAGGATTATCATTTATATCAAAAACTATTGTATCGGCAGTTTTGTAAATGAAGACATATAACTGATAAACGTCAACTTCACACCTTGGTACAGTAAGAATAATACATAACTATAAACCTTTTTTTGATAAAATGAAAGACTAAAAATATTGCCTCTGATTTTATAATTAGCACCTGCCTTCTTCTTGTTTGTTGAATAGGAGAAGGCATGGTTCTATTATCTCTGGGCTCTCTGGCCTGTACGATCTTTATCTGTGCTCCTTGCTCCGTATATTCAGCTGTCAAATAATTAATTACAAAAACGAGAAGCAAGGTAGGTTTTCGGAAAAATATTTTTGCAGTAAATAAATACCTAAATTAATCTATTTATTGATAATTTACATTATAAATATACACTTTGTAATGTGGGATAAAAATTAGGCTCTGATTCACAAGGCAGTCAAATTCGTGTCTTCCTCCATTGTCCATTTTTTCTGGCCACATCCTCATTTTATTGTGGCACATGTTTCGCTCTAGTGCCGACAAAAAATTAATAGTCTTTTCGTTCAGTGCAGTTACCTTTAATATTGGTTATGTTTTCTACAGGTGACTGATCTACGAAGCGATATTTGATGAGTGTACGTGGTCGGTGCATTTGCGGGTTTTGCAATTTGCATTTGCCCATTTATATCGCTGTCACTACGAAACTTAAGTTACTGTGAAAAAAAACAGGGAGGTATAGATATGACGTCGTCCAGTCTTGATCCGCAACTGCGGAACCGTTTAACCAGATTTCTACATACAGGCAACGAAATACCCAAGTATTTCCCGGGTTGCTGGACCACCGCTAAGTACTTCGAAGTCGATAATCTCCCAGTGATAAACGAGGCACTTGCGAACACCGAAAATCATGCGGAAGTTATTGATATCATATTGCAGGTGAGTTACTTTTTAAAATAATAAAGAATGATTTTTTGATGCTTGATATTTTTGACTTGTGATAATCATTGATCCTAGTGATGATTGATTGTATCGAATGATCGAACTATGCAATCAATTCTACCAACAAATTTTAATTGGGTTTGTGTTTAAAAGATAAGAGAGTTACAAAATGACCAATGTTGACATTTGGCTGACCAACACACCAAATGTCAACAATAACATTGGGTATTTGCAAAAATCATGGTTTATTCTGAAATTTATTATTAAGATATCAATTATAAATATTTATTATTCAAACATACCACATTACACCTAAATTTATTTTTTATTATTTACTGTTACACACTTGTTACATTAGAATGTAATTTTTTTTTTGTCTTCTTTTCTTTTGTGTTCTTTTGTCTTTTAACATGTTTAGTTCTTGAGCAAATCAATTAATGCATATAAATTTGTTTAGAAATAAACTAGTTGTTAAGCAATATAATACATGACATCTACAAAGGTGTAAAAATATATTTACTACATTTTTTTTTTAATTTAGTACTTTGTTCTTGATAATTTATTACTAAGTCTATGATTTTTAGTAAATTAATGTTTGTAATGATAAATTGGAAAACTGAAAATTATAGTAATCTTGAAAATGTACTTAATACTTTATGTTCAATACATATTTCTAGTTAACACTTTGACTGAGGCAAACGCACCTGTTGTGTTTTATTGTCTGAGCCACCGGTGCATACTGAAATACGCCTATTGTGCTGCGCGCCGCATGGATGGATTGTTTCATATATTACCCGCCGCAGTCAAAGTGTTAATAATTATTTTTCATATGATTTATAAAGTTTTTCTATATGCTTTTTTATATGATTGTAAGAAGATTATAATACGCTTTTAATATTTTAGGCATATAAAGATGGCTGGTATACTAGATTCGAGACCATTGCATTTGCTTTTGTCAAATGTCTTCTTGTCGGATCTCCTGCTGTTAAGGAAGCAACATACAAAGCCGCTGTGGAAATCAGCAAAACAGAGCATATGATGTTTTTTAATAAGTTCACTAGATTATTTCATACAGGTAATAATTAATATCATTCCTTTAATTTCGAAACTAGGAAATAACTGTGTCGAGCTACATTCTTATATTTTGATATATTGGACACTAATAACTACAACAATGCATGTTAAGGCAAGACTGGTTAAGTAGTTCATTCACAGCATACGAAAAAAAAAACCTGATTTAAATTCACACTGATTGGTTTTTATAGGTAGATTCACAAATAGTATTGTTTCAAACATGATGTCTACTATACCAAATTTATCACAATACCAAAAAAAAAATCCACATTTTTTTTTTCATTTTGAAATTGATTAGCTAGCAAGAAAAAAAAAGTACCATATTGTGTCACATAAAATTGGCTATTATATCTCCTTTTTGAATCACAGATTTGTTGTTTTATCTACTCTTATATATAATATAAAAATGAATTGAAAAATCAGGTCACATACTATTATATATTTCATAGGAAATGGTCGTGGATGGTGCAAATATATTACCGAATGGTATGTAAGCAAAGATCCTTTGGAGCTTGCAAAAGAGGTTACTAGAATCAGAGCTAGATATGGACGTTCCCATAAAATCCTTTTGAAGAAATCTCATGTGAAAATTGAGCGTGACAATAAAGGTAAGTAACATGAGTAATTGTTATTTCTGGATACGTCATTTGTCACTTACACAATTCTGGGCCCATTTTTGTACAAATTATTTTTATGTTTTTCCAATTTCAATAAAAAACATTTATTTATTGCAAGATTTAATAATTAACTGCCAATTCAATAATGTTCTGGGTCATCATAAGTTTTAACAGATAATATGTGCCAAATATTTCAATTCTCCAATAATTAACTTCTTACTAAATAAGAGTTACTGTAATGTAACACAATAAAACACATGATTAAATTGGTCCAGAAGCTTTTATGAGTATCTTTATATGGATTATATATATTAAGGAAATAACCATCTTTTCTTTAATCTTTCAAATGTAGCAAGAGATGCAATCGTGAAATATGTCATCTTTGGACTAAAGCGTGCAAAGCAGTTGCTTGACTGTGAGGAGACGAAAGAGATCTATGATTATATTCAGAAGGTGGAGGACTTTCGCCACTGCGAAGATCCAGTTGCTGCAGCAGCTATGGTCACACAGAACCACTTCACACTTGACCATGTGCCTGCACATCTTCTTACAACACAAGATGTAAGTTTGTTTTATGTTATGGAAGCAGCTACCAAAAAGGCCACGTGATTATAAGTGGCTACTATCTGTTACCATCCTGAAATAGAACAGGTCTACTTGAGTTTGAACACAAATACATTTTTGCTTCTGAGAACACACATCACAATCACACCTTTTTAACTGGAATAGAGCAGTTTTACACCATTTTATAAGACCGTCAAATTATATAATATTCTGCCACCTTATAAGTGATGCTGAACACATGTTTCAACTTAGATTAAGAATGGTTAGGTCATACTTCACCGTGTGATGCAGCACCGCTACGAATTGTGGCATTGGTAGACTTCACACTCTTTCTAGAACTTTATAGAGAACTGTCACAATAAAAACATCGTGAGGATACCCAGCCTCGCGAATTTTTGTATTCACTTTCAAAGCATTTAAGAATGTAAGCATCCTAATTTACATTTTTCAAAGTTTAAAAATCAAAGATACATGCTGGATCCAATCCTGAAGTCTCAGCGTAAGAGCTTGGAATCTTACGACTAAGCTATCACTGCTTGTAAGTGGGAATAACAGTAACAGGCAGCATAATTATGTAAATCCATACAGTCCTATAACACAGGTGTATTTTGAACATATAAAATTTTAAGCTTTTCACTAATTTTCCTAGACACTTGAAGTTGCAGCTTGTCATTGTTGGTTTTTTTAAATAACATTTAGGTTTACATACCATGATAATATATATAGCTCTTAGTTATCTTTTTTAATCTAATTATAAATTAGAAACCCCAGGGCAAATGTATGACTAGGTCACTAGGCCACATTAGCCTTATAACACCTATGTGTATAGGCCTTTACTCTATATAAAACTCTTGCCCCAGATCTTTTCAACATTGAAATACATATGAATGTATGAATTTACGTTAAATCGGTATTCTTTGTGGATAATTTTTTTTAAATTTTTACAAAACGAAAGCTTTCAGAAATTTTGTCAATTTATATGTTTGTTTGCAAATTACGCAAAAACGTCTTAATCGATTTAAATAGGTACTTCACACTTTAAAATCAAATAGTCAGACATCAATAATTATTTTAGCATAATTTTAGATTCAGCCTGAACCCTTTGTTTTCAGTTTATATTTCTGTGTTCTTCAGAATCAAATACAACAAACCCTGCAGAATTTTCTGCAAAGAAACATAAGAGAAATACTGTTTCTGTTTTATTTAATACACAGCAGCAAACAGATTGATTAATTGATTAGATGTAGCCACCGTGTCCGATCGCTACGTGGACATAGTCGCAGGGAAAATCTAACAAATGAATAGACAAATGGATTTGCTAGTGCAGATATTCTTTAAATGAGCCTCCCATCTTGGTCCTCAGAAATTGCATGTGATTGATGATAGGCACCTTAACATATATGGTTGTTATGGCTATTACTATAGATCAAAATTGTTATAGATTCTGATTACTATGTTTTATAACCACATGCATTATTTCAGATTTGGGATGCAATTTTACCCGAGATGTCCTTAGAGCAACTCTTGTATAACATTCAGCGTGTCCACAACATGGGTTTTCTTACTAGTGACTCGTCAACCACTGCTGTGCTGTTATCCCTGCTTAACAACAAGGATATTGTACAAAAGTCAAAAGTAACACCTCTGGAAGTATACATAACCATGTGCAACTATAAAAAGAAATCCAAGTAAGTTTTAATCTTTGTAACTTTAAAATATTCAATTTCGGTATATGTAGCATAAATATACCGGCAAGTCACCATGTTTTTATTATTTAGCTTTATTTAACTTTTTTTTTCTTTTGAAATGCAGGCAACTTAATAGTTTTGAACTAGTTCCGGTTTTAGTTTAATGATGATTGGATTGGCTTAATAGAACTTTGTTTTTCAAATAATTAGTCTTAAAAATATATTAATTATAATTCTAAACGATAAGCTGACATGACTCAGTGGCAACCAAGCCAGTCTATCAAGTCCGGTTCCGGGTTCGATTCTCGGTCAGGAAGACATCTGAATGAAGAATTCAGGTTTCTCTTCTGGGCCTTAATGTTTGTGATCTCATCTTTGTATGTGTCTATGGCACCCACGACACATGGAATCCTACTTTAGGGTCATGAGTGTAGAAAGCGTTAAGCATTGAAACATTATAATTTATGAGGATTTTGATTATTAATTGAAAGTAAAATAATTCCTTAAATTTTACAAGCAGACCATTGAAATATGAGAAAGCCAAAGTGGCCTTAGAGAGACAACAGCGCCGACGCACTCGTCAGATCTTTGACGCCAAGACCCAACAGTGGGAGTGGGCTGTAAGCAGACGACATCCCAAGGAAATTAAATTCTGGGGTGAGTAAAAATAAATGATACACCTCATTCATGATTGTCTCTAACGACTTCAGATGACATGAGGCAACCTTTCTTCACCATTTGTTAAATTATCACTTTGCATGTCTAAAGTTCTCCTGGATGGACACCTATCGTAAGCCTATCTTCTGATGTACTCATGTAACAAAAAACTACCTAATACACAAAGTGGAAAACATTTGTCCATAAGCCAACAAAATCCTTTTCAAGCCCTGTCACAACAACGACAGATAATTGTTAATGAATATTGAACATGAATGAATCAACCATTACAGGCATCGATCATCCGCCGAACCCCGCCGTTCTTGCAGCGCTGAACAAGCTCATCGATCAAACCTGGCTCCTGACAAATCCCACGAAACGCCGGTACCTCATCACCATGGACATGAGACACAACATGTTTAAAGGTATTGTAATAAGTGCAAGTATTATAACTTCTTAGTTTGTCACATTCTTCGCAATGTACCTATTGTATCCCATTGTGAAAGATATTGTGAGATAACAAGGTATTGGTGCAAAAATTTGTACCCTTATAACCTATGCCTGTGATTTTCTGTTTTTAAAAAATAAAATAAATAAATAAAATAAAGCGAATTTTTAAATAAAATGAAAAATATCTTTACTATATTGGACGTTATGTTTCTCTGAAACTAGTCCTGAATAATTTTTGAGGGATAAGGAAATATCTCGTAGCTTATAAGTCCTCACTTCTTTCAAATTATGAAAATGATTCAAAACATTGTATTAAAGCCCCCTCTCCTCCAAGGTATAAAAACGATTTTTATAAATTTCGATTACCAACTTCTACCTTAATCTTGTTTCTTAATTAGAAGTATTTTACATCTAAAAAATCTATTTGACTGCCAGGTCGTCATTTCTGCAAAAACTTCGTGGTGACGAGGAAGACCAAGAAGCAGATAACAAAAGCTAATAATAATCCTAACACTGCGAACGGTGGCGCCGGCGGTGATACTGACACCGAGACAAAGGAGAGCAAGAAACATTTGCACGCCGAATGTTTCTACAATAAGCACGTAACGCCGGGACATGCGGGTAAGTAGAAGTAGCATTTTTGCACGAAATTACATGAATTTGATGAACAAATCAATATATATTAGAACACTTCAATTAGTGGTTCAGAATATTTGTTGGGTCATCTCTTGTGTGTATCGCAAATCATCACCACACTTCACAACATTGCGTAAACATCACTATAATTTTATTTATCAAAAATGTTATTTCTCTACTGAGGAATTAATAAGATATTGGTTATTGCAGCTATTATTTTGGCTTTGCAACTGCTGAAACGTGAAAAGAAAGTAAAGTTGGCAGTGTTCACCGATGAAGGCATACAGCTTGTGACTATTGAACGCAATTTCTCCAGCATTGAGGAGGCAGAGTTTGTTCTTAGGGTAAGTCACACAAAAGAAACACTATTGTGGGAGATCATCTAATAACTGTTACTCTGTCTCAATTAAAATATTATAAATTAATATTTAAAAAAATAGGGTAGTATTTTTCTCGTCGAGAAACGTACGTCGTACCCTCAAGCCTCAAATCATGTCCATCTTTCCCCTTGTGTTGACAATATCATAGGTGTTAAAATAGAAACCCCACTTGTACAGTGTGTTCTCACTATTCAGTAATTTTTATAAAATAGATGTGGCTATTAGGGATGCAGTCTACATGACATTAAATAGTTTATGGATAATTAAGTAACCAGTAAGTTATAACCAATCCCAAATATGTGCATTTTAAATGAGGTTCTTCACAAATGAATTGCTATCCTTTTGAAGTTGGAACATCGTATAAGTAAGTAAATCAGCCTTTCTACCTTTCCCCAACACCAACAATGCGAACACTGGTACTAAAAATTATTTATAGTGTACAATTTTCACAAAAGAAAGCTGACCTTGGACGAGTTCAACTAGACGCACCAATAGAGTGGGCAGACAAGACCAACCAGAAATTTGACGTCTTTATCAACATGGTGGACCGCGTCTCCCGCTATATGGAGCTGGACATCAAGGAGCGTGGGGGCCGCGGTCCTGGGGGGAGATATGGACCTCCACCTTCCCCGGAGAAGAAGATCGTTGATCACTGCCCTGTGCGTGCGCTACACCGCTACAGAAACTCATCTGGCTTGAAAGAAGCTAAGTGAGTATGCTCTTGTCACAGATTCTTATACATCTCTATTTATCATTATGTCATTTTATATTTTTGGCGTTTTGGGGGGCGAAAATATTTTGTCTCGTCTATTACTAATTTCTTCTAGTAAGATATAAAATAGAGTCAGTTCTATCTTCTGTTTTACTTCCATTAAACAAAATCCTCGCTGAAATACAGCATTGTACTTTACAGTTCTGTCTGATATATTGTAACAAAAACTAACCAATCAGCTGTGACAGAAAATGACAAATTCGTCCATTTTTTACGTGACTTCACAGTAAAAAAAAATACCAAGAGTCCCACAAAAATACTTATTATAACGTAATGTTTAATGGCATCACATTAATATTATTGACAAAATAGACCTTACCACTAAATTTTAATAAAAACATACATGGGTTCCCTTTTTACAATTTGACTAAAAAATCCTAAATAGTTATTGAAGATTGGTAGCTTAAATAACTATTGAGGTTTTTTAGTGAGTAGTTTATAACGATGTTTGATAACTCGATACAATTGAAAAATCTAGTTAATTTTTTATGAACCATCTCTACCCGTTCAAACACACTCAAGTCTCTCTAGGGATAGGCTCCCATTAATTGAGATCTCTGTATTAATGAATAAAACAATGAAGGGTTAAAATCTTCTTGGTGTGGCTTCAGGTTGATCGTGATGTCATTGGCTTCTCATCGCGTTGGCACTACAGACGGTAGCCACGAGGGCATTCTGGACATTATAGGCATCGACGAACATGTCCCCAAGGTCATGGACGCCTTCGTCCGCGGAGAGTTCAAGTGAATCGTCATCTGTTTTTGGCTGTCAATCCCTTCTGACAAACGACAGATTCCAGTACGCAATTCTCAAGACTTATTCAGCAAGACAGAAGTGCCGTCGAAAATATTCTTAATACGTAATCAAAGATCATACTTCTAGCAGATAACTTTGGATTACTGAAGCCGGAAAAATATACTGAGAGCAATACTCGTTCTTAATAAATAAAATTCGTGGATGTTATATAATTTATTGTTGTAAGCAATATTTCATTTTGTAATTTTATATAAGATCTTTGAAATGAAAATTGTGTTTGAGTGTTGTGCATTGGCTGGTTATCATTATTCTGTCTATCTGAATAGGGATGAAAT
>DWKL01002889.1:0-12113 GCA_018249415.1 Phareas burnsi | reverse complement strand
ATCGCTGCACCCTGCAGCCCGTCTACCTATTTTTTATTTATTAGTAACAGTAATTCATATTTTTATGTGAAAAGCAAACGAGCGTGCAGACCACGTAATTTTAAGTGATCACTGCAGTCCATGGACACACCACCTACATTTAAACTCAAATAGGACAAAGCCCCATATGAGGACGTACGTAGACGCGTTACTATATCTGAGGACTAAAATGGTCGCTTCGCTGTAAGTATACCCAATAACCACATCTCCAAGCAACACACAATAATAGCCTCATGGCGGACTATAAGGGCGGCAGTGGTACCTCCCGGACGAACTGCACTTTATAAAATTTTCCGTACCTGTACTCCCCAGAGTCCTCCACTCGAGCGTAGTCGATGATGAGCAAAGCGTCGTAATACTCGGCGGTCGGCGGCAGCGGTTGATTGGAACCCCGCTGCCATGTGATCGTCGGGGCCGGGTTGCCGGACGTGTTACATACCAACTCGATCCGGTCTCCCTCGTAATAGTCCTTCATGGCTGGTGTTATGGCCACAGTTGGCAAAGTCATCTCGTTGCCTAGAAGAGTCAGTAAGTTTCAATTGACAGAAAATTAAATAAGTACATACATTTTTTATGTGATAAGATTAGCATACAAGCGTGTGGGCCACCTGATTTTAGGTGGTCACTATAGCCCATGGTCACCGACATTTAACCTCAAATAGAACCGAAGTCCTGTATGAGGTCGCGCTTAGATACGTTACTACTCTAGAGGACGAAGACAGCTGCTTCGCTGTATGTATGACAACCACACCCCTCCAAAACAAGAATTTCTTCACGGCGGATTATGCGGGCGGCGGTGGTACCTCCTCGGACGAACTATAGTTCTACCTCCTCACAGTCACATGAATTTTTCTTCAGATTGTTTTGGGTAAATATATGGGAATTACAATTTTAATGAAAACTTACTCTTTGCATAGAACACCCATAACGGGACAACTGATCCGTAGCGAGTGCATAAACATTTCATTAGATTAGTTATGGTACAAACAATTTATTAGGTAGTATTAATTAGTACTAAAAATTATATAGTACATTATTGCATTCATCAAGTACGAACCTGGAACTTTGATAGTTGTTTTAGCGTGGTTTGTGGATATGCCATCGGTGGCCTGGCAGATGTACACTCCGCTATCTGATATTTGAAGGTTAGTTATAAGAAGAAGACCGGTCCTAAGATCGGTCTGTGTTCTGTCTTGTGGCAAGTGTCCATTCTCCTTGTACCAGGTAACGTTGAGGCGGATCGGGGTCATGGGGCTACGCGCTTGGCAGGTGATGTTTATAGAGCTTCCCACCTCTTTGATTTCGAGTGTTTTGCTCGTTATTCTGACGTCCACTGTGCTTGTGGGTGGCGGTGGGCGCGTCGTCGTGCTTATTTCGTTACCTAAAATAAATTTTATGACAAAATTTATATAAACATTATATATGTTACTGGGATTTTTAATTATTTTAATTATGTAACGGGTACGCACGATATGCAGTTTTTTAATTGCCTATATTTCGACCCGGTTGCATGCATTGTGGTCACGGTGAAAGTCAATGATCCATGCAACTGTGTCGAGATATAGGCAATTAAAAAATCGCATATCATGAGTACCCGTTATGTAATTAAAATGAATAATTTCCGCGATAATATCAGCTTAAAATCTTATGTTATTGGGATATTGTTTATAGACTGTAAACAGTATAATGTATATACATATTTTTAGTAATTTATTCTTCCACTAGTATGGCGGTCCTTAGTGAACAGTTTTACAATGTTACGATTTTCTAATCGTTAATAATCGTTCCCATTATTTTTTTTTTGCTTTGGGCTCGTCTATAACGGTATCATAGTTAATTGTTTTTCAACATATTTTAGTTATATTTTAAACAGTATTTGTATACGCATAAAAATACATAACATAATTATATAGTTCATTGAAAGCATAGTAAGTAACAGAAGATCAGAACATATAATTTATGTTATTATCGTTTTAGTTTTGTTTTTTTCATCAAACATATTTCTTTATTATTAAACAATCCATTGATAATATTAAAAATACAACATCAAACACATCAATGGAGACATACACGAAGACAGACTTTTCGACTTTTATGAGTCAGCGAACAATGATATTAGTTAATGAACGAGCAGTTCGTTGAGTTACCAAAATTCCTGGACGATGATTGCTTACAGATGAAAATATATTCAAGCGGAGGACAAAACAATGAATCCAAACTTAACCTTGACAAATGTAATGAAACAAAATTTCTGATAGCTTTTGTGATGTGGGCAATGTAAAAAGGGAGAGGTACAACGATAAAACACGACCGACAAGAACACTGGAGACAAGTCTTAATGTTGACACAATACTACAAATAATCCTGCAAAGCTAAAGCAAAGGGGGCAAGATCGTCACAATGAATGCTTCACACGAAGGCATTGGGTTTTAATAACTACCTTTCTCTGGCAAGGTGGTAGTCAGTACCCCTAAAGTTAATCCACGTTCTGTGATTGTGTGACACTCGTATTTATCGCCCTGAATTTTCGTGTCCCACAGAGTATCCCAGGTGTGCTCGCCTCTCCAACCGTCCACGTAGTACCTTGACTCGTTATAGTATTTCGAAGGGAGTATTTCCCTTCCTTCGTAATAAAACTTAATCGTAAGAGGCTCCGGCGCCCTGTACTTGCACTTGAAGGTCACTCGAACTACAGTAGAATTGGGATATACGGGCTCGTGTATAGTTGGGTGGAGTTCCATAACCAAACCTGATCATATTAATAATAGGTTTATTTTCACATCCTTGTATAGTAAAAGAAATTAAATTACACACGAACATACAAAATATGGCCTATCGATCTTGTCGAAATATATGCCTCACTCCTGAAAAGAGTCTTATATCTATATGAATGAACATATTAATTGCACATTAACCGCGGTTTCTCATGCTGGAACAAGTCTTATATAGCGTGAATAGAACAGGTTCTTTCGTGTAAGGGTTTCAATTTTAGAAGTTTATTGTGGATATGCATCCAATACTCTCAATATCTAAATTAGTGTTGCAAACAAGCGTGCAGGTCACCTAATGTTAAGTGGTCAGTGTAGCTCATGTATATCCACAACTAACCTCAAACAGGACTGAAGTCCTTTGAGATCGTACGTAGATGCATCACTACTTCTCAGGACTAAGACGGCCGCCGGTTATTAAGTGTATCCGACAATCATGGATTATGAGGACGGTGATGATACCTTCCCTGTCGAACCTGTCTTCACCTAATATACAATTTTATTATAAGTAATGACGAGCAGGTCGGGCTTACCAATTGAGGAGCAATCGGGTCCGGTGTAGGGCGGGCGGCAGTTGCATATGACCTCATCGGAAGCACCGAGTTGGCAATCGTGGCCATT
This sequence comes from Phareas burnsi, assembly GCA_018249415.1. Taxonomy (NCBI): domain Eukaryota; kingdom Metazoa; phylum Arthropoda; class Insecta; order Lepidoptera; family Hesperiidae; genus Phareas; species Phareas burnsi. Next base: position 8,685 of record DWKL01002889.1, on the reverse strand, counting down.
ACAGTTGCACCTACGGCAGTAACCCGCCTGGTCTTCGTAATAGCCCGCTGAACAGATCTCACAGCTCGTTCCACTGTATCCTTCAGGACACAGACATATCTGAAGCAAGTGCAATTCTTATAAAACTGCTCTAATATATAATTAAACTAGGTAATACGTAAGTACGTGGGAATATATTCAATTATGAAATGCGTTGATTTGTTGTAGGTAAAGAACGGAAGGAACAGACAACATTTATTGAAAACGATATTGATTACGATTTTATAAAAATGTTCATAACCTACACTAAAATAGCATTACGAACCTCAACACCAGTAGCCGGTGGCATATTGGGGTCAAAGGCCTCGGCGGCAGTATCCATGGACACGTCAGCAATGGAGGTTAACGTGAGGTCGGGGTCCAACGTGGCACGGACCAGGACCCTCTTCAAGTTCCTCAACACTGTCATGAAATCTTGACGGCTTGCTGGCATCCCCGCTTTCAAAATATACCAGCCTGTTTCTCTAAGCGGTACTTGGTAACTCTGTGAATAGAAGGTTAAAGTCAAAGTGACAAAAGTCAATTAAATGGAACATGTTAAGGCCGGATTGGCGCAATTAAAAAAACGTTAAATACTCTTCTCTTTCATCATCTTGTCATTCTCGAAAGGAGACCCGTGCCCATCAGTGGGACACTAATTAGTCGATGATGATGATGACTCTTATCTTAACTATTACAATGATATTACATATAATCTAGTGCCCTCATCTTACTGTTGCACGTTTATTGTCCTTTTTTAGATTAAAACGTATCTCATTTTACAGTAACGTATAGTTGAATATCACTATTAGGCAGATTGTGGTTAAGATTCCACCCTCTTAAACTGGGGGTCCGGTGTTCGAATCCCGCACGTACCTCTGACTTTTCGAAGTTATGGGCGTATTAGAAATTAATTATCACTCGTTTTAACGGTGAAGTAAAACATCGTCAGGAAACCTACGTGCCTGAGAGTTCCCTATAATGTTCTTGAAGGTGTGCGAAGTTTACCGATCCGCACTTGGCCAGCATCGTGGACTACGGCATGACTCTTCTTATTTTGAGGGGAGACCCGTGCCCAGTAGTGGGACATTAATGGTCGGATGAATCTTTTAATTCATATACAGACGATGAAGATGGCATCATATAAGCGTCGTACATTTGTGTGAAATCCTAGATCAAATAAAATTCTTTTGAAAAATTTTTGTTAAGACGAAATCGTTATGAGTAAAGTCTTATTTAGCTTAAATCGACGATACTAAATATACTCATTTACAAAGTTAAAAAGTTTTCAGTGAATAACCAACTACAAACAGAAAATTAGCTAGATCTGATATACTCACCAGTGGCACTCGGGACCTGATCGGTGTGGGATGAGACCAGAACAAGGAGATAGTGTCACCAACAAGTACGATGTCCTCGCCCGGTGTAGATTCGGAGTCGCTTGGCGAATGGAATTGTTGCTTAAGAGACAACATCCCTCCGTAGGATAGCACTCGGTTACCTAAAACCGGAAATTTTCAAGAATGTAAGAAATATCATTATTTTTGGTGGAGCTTCTTAATTGGATGATTGGTAAAAGGAAGGTGGATAAAATTTCGATGAATTTGTTGAAATGCTCTTGATATTACGTTTTTGAGATGATATTGCGTTGCGTTTTATACGAAGAATAAGTGCAATAAATCTCACCTGGGAATACGGGAAGAGACCAATAGAGTTCATCTTGTGGCGGGTAAGAGAACGTGTACATAAGCTCGCTCTGGTTCGGGGCGGGGATAAATTGTTCATTGATCACTTGGTCCGCTCCCAAATCCATCAGTGTGTAGCCTCCGTGGTTCTCGCCGAAAATGGGCGCCGCCATTGGAATTCTTGCCAAGTGACTAGCCTGAAAGTTAAGTTTTTTTTTTATGTATGCAGAGTAGCAAACAAGCTTTCAGGCTGTCTAATGTTAAGTGGTCACTTTACATATAACTTTAAATAGGACTAAAGTCTTATCTGAGGTCGTACGTAGATGCGTTACAATTTATGAGGACTAAAATGGTCGTCTAGCTCTAAGTATACCCGGCAACTGCACATCTCCAACCAAAATACAAGAATTGTTTCCCCGGACGAACTGTAGTTCTACCACCTATTAGGTAAAATATAATAAAATATCGTTTGTGTGCGATAGTTATCCGCACCCAAGTATACTGGTGTAACCGAAAATACACAGCGGGTTTCTTCTATAAAATTTTAATAATTGATTGAGTCGTGACCTTTATTAACATTTGAAACATATTTTAAATGAAGAGACATATTTTACTATTTTACTAACCCATGTAATATATTCAAGACATCAAATTAAAGTAGCTACCGTTTAATATGTAAAGTTCGTCATAATTTCCACTGAATGTAGGCTCTTCAATCTATAGCGAGCGATAACAATGATTCAATTTTTCCTTACTTCGTGGCACATGTTGGTGACTCCGGAACAGAAACACGATGTGCAACCGAGAGGGTTGGAAGCGTCCAGGCCGAAGGTGCCGGTCCGACAGCGATCGCAGTTCTCGCCTTCAACGTTCTGTTTGCAGCGGCAGTAGTCCGAGCACGGTGCGGCTTCGCCACGAGGGTCACAACTGGATCGGAAAGAGAGTAACAATAAATATTATATGTATACTGCAATGATTTTATGTCCCGCTGGGCTCTGACCTTCCAAACAACTGGAGGAGGCTTAGACCATGCCGCACAGCTTAAATATGGTTTACTGGAGGAAGGCCGGGTTAGTGGCTAATACATGTCGGATGTTTTCAAACCATGTTTAGTACCTCGGACAAGATTTAACACTAGAAAGACGGGTGAGGGTCTTTTAATCCATTTTAAAGTTTTGCGTTTGATAATTCCATAACTTTTTATTTTTGAGCTAAATGTCCCTGTCATTTTTACCGTTCATCCTTCCTTTTTCATAGATAAAATTTTGTTCAACACATTGATTGCGGCCAACACACCTGTCCTGTTTTAATGTCACCTCGTGTGTGTACGTGTCCCACCATACTGAAACACGCCTGTTGAATTGCGCACCGCACGAGTAGATTGTTTCAAATATTAGCCACCGCGTGTTAAACAAATGCTTACTTCATATATTATGATGGTCAGGTCATTTGACCACTTGCTGTCTCTAAGGTTATTTTTTTGTCTTTCTAGTGTCAGCGATTGCTATGTAATGAAAACCGAGCCCGACAATATAACGCCTTGCCCTCCGAAGCGTGCTTTAGTCCTCCGAAGTTGTTTAATTTTGACACAAGACGTAAGACTATGTACACTTCGTTATATACATTGCGTGATTACAACCCATTCTAGATATGAGTACTTGCTTTGACATATACCCAAGGTTTACTACCACTTGTTTTAACAGTAGAGTTTTCGATACATTCTCAAAGGTATATGAAACCCATCGTTTCGTACGTGACCAGCAAGATGTACGACGACCTAAACCTTTTAAAGAGACAGGGAAATCCGTGCCCAGCGTAATAGTAATAAGTGGACAACACAAGTGGGCTACATACTTGCAATAATTAGGCGTGGTGACGACATCTCTCCTTACGCAGTTATTGTACGCATCTCGTTCATAGCCGACCTTGCAATCTTCACAGTTGTCTCCCGCCGTGTTGTCCTTGCAGTCCTGTATCAAACCAAGTATATTATGATTTGTAACCAAATTATTTGTTACCAAATTAAACTAATCTAGACCCACGTGATATATAATAGTGGTCACCATATCGCCGTGGCTTGCGGATGATTTGAATTTCAATCCCCTATTAACAAGATACCAAAGTGCCTATTATGTGTATGTCTACTTTTTGTGTCTATGGAGTGTAAAAAAATCTATCGACTTTTATTTGACTTTGTTTTATTTACAGTCAAGGGTACGTCTGCCAATTTTTTTTTGGAGGCGGTTAACCTTGTACATACAACCTTTTACAAAAATAAAATCTTAAGTTCTCTAATTAGCGAAATTAATTCAAAAGCATCTTACGTAGCAAACGCCGGTTTCTGGTTGGCACATATTGGAGTGGCCGTTACAATTGCATTGTTTGCAGAGAGCTAGGTACAGCCCGGACGACGTTCTGAAAAGGAGACACGATGTTGTCAATGAATTAAACGAAATGACATAATCAAATTGAAATCTCGCATTAAAAAAATCAGATTAAAATTTGATATTATAGCGCGCGCCATACCTGCAACCCCTCTGATCGTAGTTACTACTTGTAATCTACACGAGCGCGGGTCGCGCGGGGAGAGGTAAATCTCCATATTAGGCGGAGGGTCGACCTGGTAACTGGAAGAGGGCGCGGGGAATCACGCTATTGCTAGGAGCTACGACATAAGCATTTTGGTGTGAAACATACCTGGTGTATCCTGGAGCGCAGTCTTCACACGAGGTGCCAACGTAGCCAGTAGGACACGTGCACTGTTCAACGTGCAATGCTAAAGGTCCGTCTCCGTAAGGCTCTGCGGTGTCGATGCTGGCGCTAATGAGCGAAGCTACCTCTGTATTAGTGGTGTACGTTGCTTTGACGAGGATAGTCTTCACGTCAGCCAATGCCAGCAGGAAATGCTCTCGGCTTACTTCTTTACCGTCAGATCTAAAAATGCTTCGATATTAGTATTACCGTTAACATATTTTTTCATATTTCGAACATTAAAATTTTAACAAAACGTTACCTTCGCCATCCTTCTTCCAAAAATTGAACACTTGCATTTAAAAAGCCGTCGTTTCTGGGCGCGAAGTTACCGAAGTAGTGGAAGGTGAGTCGATTATCCTATGTCAAAAGATTTGTCATTAATATAAAGCATACAGTCTAATATCGCCGAAAGACTTTTTAAAGCTACTTACACTTATAAGTTGAACGTCAGCAGCGGAGTTCTTCGTGTTTGGACCAAGTGATGGAATGTGACGAAGAGCGTAACGAAGATAACCACCATAAGATGTAATTTTGTCACCAGCAAAGCTGTTGAAACACATGAATTATTAATATAGAAAAAAATGATTGCCACGGACATTTATGTCAAAAACATTGCATAATAGGATATTTTTCTAGCAAAATTCTTATACTTACTTCACTGGCAGACTCCAATAAAATATCGTAGGTTGAGGGGAGCGTTCTAGAGAGGTCAACGCAACCTCTCCCCTGTAAAACTGTGTCCGGTTCTCAGTCTCGATAGGGGCGTAGTACCGGACGGCACCAGCGGGTCCGAAGGGCGTGCTGGAGTACACCTTCAACTGATCGACAATGCTCGGCACGTTAAAGGGAATCGTGGTTGTTTTACGGCGCAGCGAGCTGGAAGTACATTCCTGAGAAACGCCCGTACAGAAGCAGAGGGCGCAACCGTGTCTGAAATTAAATATTACTTTTAATGATCAAGTTAGTAAAGTACATAATCTATCTATGTTTTTATTATTTTATATTATGCCGCATAGGGCATAATATTAAACTTCTACAACATAAGAGGCACTGAAGCATTTAATGAATATAGTCGTGGTAAAATTCATTTTCATTTAAATTTTGATCATCTGATCATATCTTATTTAAGTTATATAGTTTCGCTAAATCGAATCAGAAGTTATACGTTTTGAGTGATAGCGGCCCCTGGACTGAAATTATTTGAATTTATTGTAATTTCGTAATGATGAGTACCTGAAGTCGTTAGACAGGTAGAAGGATCCATTCTTGCACTGCTCGCAGTAGCGACCTTGAACATTATCTTTACAGACGCACTCATCTGGAGAGCGCACGAAGCTTGTGCCTAGCGTGTCGCAATTATTGGAAGGTTTGGGCTTGCAGCTATCGCCAGGGATAAGCGGGTTGCCCATGTGTGTCGGTGCACAACGGCTGCAGTCGTCTCCCTCATATCTGTAATTATAAAAAATTGTTAGAATTTGTTTTCAGAGAAATGATTTCAATGTTTCCAGGAGATAGATGAATTTATAAGGTAATAATTCGCAATCAGTTTTTTCATGTATTATGTATCTTTTAATTGTAACTCGTAACTAGCGGGATAATCTGTTACAAATGCTAGATGTTGGACACTCTTCCAGTGTGTACTTTTACTAGTACAGATTAATGGTTAATTCATTTGCCGGACTATAAAGTCTGACAGGTTATCTGCAGACTCCGGCAACTGTGTTCCTAAAAATGTTTAAGACATTACGTAGTTTAGTATTTATAATTGTTTGAAATGTATATATATTTATTTCTTACCCAGGGAGACAGTTGCATCGGATATTGCCAGCGGGGCCCACGGCGCAAGTTCTCGCAAACTGATTCCTGCTGTTAGTCAGAGGACAAGGACAAGGCCTGCAGTCTAGTTCGTTGTTAGGATCGCTGTACGTCCCCGGTGGGCATTCCCTCTTTTTCACGCAGTTTCCAAGCCAAGGTCCAGATCTCTCTCGAACGAATCCAGACGCGCATTTCTGTACGTATGAAAAAATAACGACTTAATCATTAAAACGACGTTATAATAATGGGTTATTATTAAAAAGGCGAACAGACACAACAAAGTGTCTACACTCTTTTGTTGTATACATTACACTACACTCTTTTGTTGTATACATTACACTACACTCTTTTGTTGTATACATTACACTTTTGTCAGACTTATTATTTATCGTCATAAAATACTAATGCATTATAAATGCGATGTCGCTTTAGAGTAGCACCATTTCTTGTTTTCCCGTGGATAGCGTGGATGTCGTCGGAAGCGTCTAAGCGATTTCATACAGGGCATGGAGACAAGCAGCTGAACGTGACAGTTTGAGTCAAATTATACACCTAAAGCAGTTATCAATACTCACAAACAAGGATTGTGATTGCTACAAAACCATCTTCTGCAGTAAGCACATATCTATCAGCGGCCAGATAGAGGCTGACGGAAGGATATATCTACACATATGTGTCAAACTTTCATAATTTTCCTTAAGATAATTTAAAGCAGTTGTATAATGTACATACGATAAAATTTAAAATGTGTTTTAATAGTAAGATGTAGATATTAAAAATACCTGGCAAGACAGTCCTTCATATCCGGGTGGGCAAGTACATTCCTCCACAAGACTGGCAGCACCGAGACCAACGTTTATGTCTCTGGCAGATTCCATGACGAAGTCAGTAATGTTTACACCACCGATGTTGTGGTCAGCTCGAAGTAAAATCATTTCAATATTGTCCAAACTGTAAAAAAACAAAATGGAATCGATATGTTCAGTTGACTTGATAAGAGTATTTTTGATGTTGCTGCAGAATTTTATGAAAACTCACGCCATCATGATGTCCTCCCTGGAAGCAGGGGAACGACCACTGGGTCCTGATTTCTGCCAGTATCCTGGTGTCAGACGAGCCTCAATTTCGATCTGCCTCGCATTCTCACCACGGTGGTAGTGCACCAACGATTCGTATTTGCCCTTGAAATTACATTACAATGAAATTACAATTACCAAAATTGTGAGGTTTTTTGATATACTGATTAAAATAAAATTTTATCATTTTTGATTGTGGTTGATAACGACACCATTAGAAATGTTAAACTTTTATAATTTTTGAAATAATTATTTACCATTTGAAGCCATCGAGTAAAACAAGCAATCAATAATAATGGTATTTAAAAAAAATCTAACACAAACTCCGAAACGAACAATTCTTAACTTATCTACCTTAATGATGATGTCAGGAACAGTGTTGTCAGGCATGTACCGTTGCGAGTGTGGAGAAAGCCTGTACTTTATGTGACCGCCGTAAGAGGTGAGCTGGTTTCCGTTGTAAGTCTCTGGAAGCGATAGGTACGGGTGCACCCCTGTGTTGCGGGGACGATCGGACGCCAAAGTTACCTACAATCATTAATAATTAGAATGTATTGAAAAATATCTAAGTATCGATAAAACAAGTAGGACGCTTTCATTTTTTTTTGCGAAAACTTTGATATAATATTTTGTGTTCTATAGAATCAGTTAATAGAAACTCTAAATGTATCTTGAGCTACTTTAGTGAGGTTTGGTTGCATATACACCATTTTTGCACAACTAAACATGCCTTATATCGGCAATATTTCTACTGCTGTGTTATGGTCGAGAAGGATATAAGTTCCGGATACTTATTTACACTAAAGTGCAATAAAATGTATTTCTCAGGCTTCATATCATATTTTAATAATTTTAACGTTATTTATCATCAATCCACAATTGTCCCACTGCCGGGCACGGGGTTTCTCTCAGAATGAGAAGGGTAGCTACAGTCCACCACGCTGGATAAATGCGGATTGATAGGCTTTACCTTCGACATCTTTACAGATATATGTTTCCTGACCATTTTCTTTGACCGTTAAAACAAGCGTTAATTACTTTTATACGCATTTGGTTTAAAAAAAAATGAGCTGCATCCAGAAAACGAATTTCGAAACCCTCGCGTCGCGAGTGGCTGGAATTTTCCTAGGCTATCGCTGTTATGTACGTAAACCATCATCATGATTATCATTGGTTAGGTCCAGTGAATTGCCTGTCTGTTCACTATATTTAAGATAGAAGTGAATCATACCGTGGCACCATTCCTCAACGGCAGGTAGTAGTACTCATTAGTAATGGACTGCTTGTCGACCTGAACTTCCCCGTTGTACGATTGTCTGACGCCGTACAGCATGGTA
>DWKL01002888.1:0-12115 GCA_018249415.1 Phareas burnsi | reverse complement strand
TGGGCTGTGGTGACCACTTAACATCAGGTGGCCTGCATGCTCGTTTGCTACTTTACAAACATAAAAAAAAAAAAACCCGATATTAGATGCCACTGCAGCTCCCTGCTCACCCACGTGTAACCTCAAATAGGATAGTAGTCATATTTAAGATCGTACATAGTTGCGTTACTCCTGAGAACTAAGATGGTCACGTCGTTGTAAGTGAAACCGACAACCGTGCCTCTCCAACCGAAACTCAAAAACTGCTTTACAGCGGATTATGAGGGCGACGGTGGTACTTCCCCGGACGAACTTTAGAAGCTGGAAGACGAAGTTCGTCCGCGGAAGTACAGTTGTCTTCTTCCGTATTTCTCTACCACCGACTGGGGTTGGCCATTAACCCGTGTCTCCACCAATCGGCATCAGAGCAACGAGTATGCTCCCCAGTTATGCGAAGACTCGTGCCCAACAATAAGACTTTTTTGCAAAAAGAGTAGCCACTAGGTTGTAACATTACAACGCTAAACATCTGTGCGCTGACCTTAATAAAAATATGGCCGACAATTTAATGACATCACGATCATTTGATAATTATAATAAAAACAAATATAAAATCGAGCAATAAAAGCGGCACAGCTTATTTTATGACTATTCCGCTCATGAACTAGTCGTGCACTATTTAAATTAGGAAATAAACAAACGAAATACTTTATACAATGATATTTCATCTTAACCTTTAATCGTTTGCTTAAATCAATTCAGTCATTATTATGGTTAACAGTTTATTGAAACCATTAACGTGACAGAGAATAAAAAGCCACAATAAAATTTAATTTGTTTACAAACTAAAAATTATAATACTAACATCACTAAATAAGTTTAATATGATAAACGAATAAAACTTTAAAACATTGAAATTGTAAGTTGAAAACGAATTTATTTAATCAATCAATCATGGACAGTGGTTATCAAATTGTGAAGACGCAAGAAAATTTAAATCAAAATGAAAAATTTAATTGGACATCGTTTTTGAGACAGGTAAGATTTTTTTACAGCGCAGATGTAGCAAACTAGCATGCGTCCAACTGATGGTGAAAGTCACAATCCATGTACATCAGTCATCATCATCATCAACCCATTAATGTTGCACTGCTGTGCACTGGTCTCTAATCGGAATAAAAAGGATTAGGCCATAGTCCACCACGCTGGCCATGTGCGGATTGATAGACTTTACAAAGAAACTTTTCAAAATTCTCTCAGATGTGTAGGCGTCCTCACAATGTTTTTTTTCACCGTTAATGCGAGTGATAATTAATTTCTAATACGCACTTAGAAAAATCAGAGTTGCGGGTTTCGATCCTCGGACCTAGCGTGAGGGGCCGAAATATTAACCATTAAGCTATCACTGCTTCGTGGACATCAGTGATCGGCTCCATATAGGCCTTGGTCACCGTTTCTCCATTGCACCACTCGCCAAAGAATAAAGTTGTAGCCACATCAACTGGATCCGTGGCGGTCTTCCACGGAACGTTCTCCTAAGGTATTGTGGTTGGGTTGAACGGGCTGCAGGAAGCACTTTACCCCACGTAGTCTGCACGCTCGTTTGCTATTCTTCAAACATAAAATAAAAATAGGTGGACAAATCGTTTTTAAGTGTACTCCCCAGTCGAACTATAGTTCTAGCACTGATCAAAACATTATAAAGATTAGATATATATATTTAAAGAGGAGCATACGAACTTGCAGAGCACCTGATGTTAAATAATCACTGCAGCCCATTAACACCTACATCTAACCGCAAATAAAACTAAAGTTCTGTCTGAGGTCTTGCGTACATGCGTTTATACTTCCGAGGACTGAGATAGTCGCTGTAAGTATATTTAGCAACTGCACGTCTCCCACCGAAACACAGTAATCGCTTCACGGCGGTTTATGAGGGCGGCGGTAGTACTTCTCCAGATAGACTATAATTCTACCTATCGGAATCATAGCAGAATCATCAAATATAATATCATCATTCCAGATTCATATATGCAGTGGAGTCTGGACCATATTCTTCCTGGCTGGGATGTGCAATGGCGCTCCTACGGTATTCATTCCTCAGTTACGCCGAGAAAAAAATGTTATTGATGATGAGCTGGCTTCCTGGCTTTGTAAGGATTTTGGATAAGTTTTATATACCCTATGAATCCAACTCTTACTATTGCTGGGCATGAATCGGCACAACTTCACCACGCTGCTCCAGTACGAATTGGTGGAGATACGGGTTTATGGCCAACACGTGTCGAATGTTTTCAAACCGCCCAGAAGACCTCCGACAATGTTTAACGACTGCTGTCGAATTATAACAACCGGGATCGACAGTTACGTGCCCTCCGAAGCACGGAAGCGCGCATGCAATTCAACTACTAGCGGTCACCCATCCAACTGCCGAGCACCCGACGTTGGTGAACTTCGTTGATCGGTTACGATTACCGAATTGATGTTGAACATCATCATCATCATCAACCCATTAATGTGCCACTGCTGGGCACGGGTCTGCACTATAAATAAGAAGGTTTAGGTCATAGTCCACTATGCTCGCCAAACCTTCGAGAACTTTACAAAGAACTCTCCAGAATATAGGTTTCCACATGTTTTCCTTCACCGTTAAAGCAAATGAAAATTAATTTTAATACTTGAAAAATCAGAGGTGCGTGCAGGATTCGAACACGGAACACCAGTGTGAGAGACCGAAATTTTAACCACTACGCTATTACTGCTTTTGAATATATCATAATATCATTAGATACAGTCTAATTGCATGTTTGGATTTCCAACATTAAACATTTTGTTCCAGACTCCACATCGAATATAGCAGCGATACCGTGGTTGATAATTGTACCATTCTTCACACGATACGCAGGAAGGAGGTCTGTTTATGTTCTGGCATGCATCAGCATATTAGCTGTCTTCGTTATTATGTATGTTAGTACATCTCCGCACCAAATTCTATACGCGAACGTCATACAAGGATTCGTCAATGCGTGTAATGTAACATTGATGATTTTAATAGTAACCGAACACACGTCTCCAAAATACCGAAGCCTGTTAGTTAATGTTACAACAGCGAGTTTCTTCTGGGGAATGTGGACTTCCAACGCAATGGGAACTTTCCTTCATTGGAAGTATATTGCCGTTTTGGGTATTATCTGTTCGGTTTACACGTTCTCTGTGATCTTCTACCCCGAATCACCCTACTGGTTGGCCAGCAAAGGCAGGTTTAGAGAAAGCGAAACCAGTTTCAGATGGCTCCACGGTTATTCTGAAGAGTCTGAAAGGGAGTTGCGTGAACTGATCAAATCGCAGATGGATTATCTAGCGACCAAACGCAGCTATTGGAGCTTTAGCGAGTTCAGAAGCAAACAGTTCTATATGCCCTTGTTCTTAACGATTATAATTAGCAGCCAAACAAATTTCAGCGGTAAAGTACTTTTTAGTACGTATGCAATCGATGTCATCATTAAGATGACCAATAGTGAGTCTGCCGCGTATTCAGGGATGCTTGTTCTAGACGGCGTCACTGTGATCGGAATGTATGTTGGCGCGTATCTCTCGAACATCTTCAAAAGGCGTACCATTATGTTCGTCACATCGTTCGCTTGTTGGTCTTTTCTTATGATAATTTCATTGTATTTATATTTGGTAAAGTTGTCGATTATAACTGAGAATAATCTGTTATGTATTGTTCTCCTTGTAGCTTATTCATTGTCCATAAGTTGCGGGTCGCTTGTGATTGTGTTCGCGATTTATGGCGAGATAGTTGCGTTAAGGTTTCAGAGTGTTTCGTTTATGATAACCTCTCTACTCTACATCGGGTTTTCATCAGCCACGCTCAAATTGGCGCCAATTATATTCAAGGCTATGAGAATGCATGGTTCATTTTTGTTTTTTGGCATTACATACGGTGCATGCAGTCTGATTTTGTATTTCTATTTACCAGAAACTAAAGGCAAGACTCTATTAGAAATTCAAGAATATTTCAAAAACAAGAAAAGTACTTCTAGTGGTAGGTCAGAATTATTTGTTGATTAGGTGAATAGGTGATTGGTTGATTTTTTGGTTGGTTAATTGGTTGATAGGTTGATTTGGTAATTGGATAATTGGTTAATTGGATAATTGTTTGATTTTTTCCTTAGGTTAGGTAAGGTTAAGTTATTTATTTACAGAATTACTTAGTTATTAATTGGTTCATCGGGTGATTGGTTGTTTGGTTGACTGGTTGATTGGTTGATAGATTGATTGAGTGAGTGGGTGAATGTTCGATTAGGTGATTGGTTAATTAATCCATTCGTTGGTAGTATTTGGGTGGGAAAACAGTGATGATATGAAATTATGTGACACCTGCATTATATTCAAGTCATTCTCAAATTCAATGTAACAACCGGAGTCCAGGCATCTCTGTCTGTCTTATTGTTGTTATGTACTTATTACAAATACTGCTAGCCACGCCGCTGGCCAGAACCGACCCGTTGGCAAACGCACCTCTTTCTAGAACTATTGATGTACTTAATGAAGTACAGGATAGACTGGACATTTTCTCCTGCAACTTGGGTGAGTTCACAAAATTATTGCTGCACAGATTATGCTATAAGTATAAAAAATATTATTTGATAGGTGGTAGAACTACAATTCGTCCGGGGAAGTACCACCACCGCCATCATAATCCGCTGTGAAGCAGTTTTTTGTGTTTCGCTTAGAGACGTACGGTTACCGGACTCACTTACAACGATGCGACCGTCTTAGTCTTCAGGAGAAGTAACGCATTTACATACTACCTCAGGAAGAACTTCAGTTTTGTTTGAGATTAGATGTGGGTGTCCATAGGCTACAGTGAGCACTGAACATCAGATGGCCTGCACGCTCGTATGCTTCTCTTCAAACATAAAAAAAGGTCACGGGCACGCGTGAACACTGTGATCAATCCTAAACAGAATTGAAGGACAATCTGAATTCGACCCCAGATGCTTTGCCACCATTGGAGTAAGTATTATCGCTTTATATAAGAGACTCTCTCTGCTCTCCAAAGCAGAACACATCCGCGTATAACTCTGCTATGTTAAGGCATAAATAAGTGGTGCGATAGGGCCTCCAAGGTCGAACAAAATTTATTTATTTATCTTTTTCCATTTTTTTTGTTCTAAGTGTAGCAAACGATCGTGAAGGTGACCAGCACGCCCGTTTGATGTTAAATGGGCACTGTAGCCCATGGACACCCACGTCTAACCTCAAACAAAACTAATCAAAACTAAAGATCGTACTTAGATGCGTCAGCACTGAGGACAAAGATGCCGCCTCGCTGTAAGTGTGTCTTGCAAATTGTCGGTGTGCCGAATATTCCCTTGTTTTCAATTTTAAATTAGGGCTACTCTGTCGTATTGGGTTTAACCTATGAGGTATTTATTGTGATTTTTAATAAATAAATAAATAAAATAAAAGGTTTATATTCTGCTTTAACAGTCAAGGAAATCGTCTTTAAAGTAAATACTTCCTGTACACGTAGCCCCATACTAGGATACCATGGACACTAGGAATGGAATGGACACACAAATAACATATACACCCAAAACAGAAATCTAAATTCATCATTTAGATGTCTGTTTAATAAGCCAGAATCCTCGGTGTATAGACTGGTATGGTAAACGCTGCGCCATGGGGGCCGTCAAATCAGGAAATTAAGATCCTTGAGGTTCCTCAAAGGGGTGTGAAGTCTACCAACCCGCACTTGATCAGCTCAGTGTACTATGCTATACACCGTTCTCGTTTTGTTTCAAGAGGAGATTTGTGCCCAGCAGTGAGATAATAATGGGTGTTAGAATAGAGTAATAATATAATAATGGGTGTTAGAGTAGAGAATAAATAATTTGTAAAATGGAAATTATTATTAAATTACAAACGGACATACCACTTTTTATTGTATATAGATATTTTATTTAAATAGATAAGGATTAACATATCAGATACCAGTAAATTTAAAACAAGTGTTAAAAATTTACAATATATTAAAGTTTCATAAAAATATGTTTTATTTATTAATGTATATCTACCTTACATTTCATAGTAAATGTCGTACGATCGGCTTTTAATCAATGAAGCATCAATCAATCAACCAACTTATAAATCAATCAGTCAGTCGATCATACAATCAATCAATCAAAAAATATGTTTATAGCATAGAAGCAGCACACGATCGTATAGTCCACCCACCACACATGTTACACACACACACACACACATCAAATACATAAAAGGGCAATACATACTATCGCATAACTTCTTATTTGTTTAAATTTGTTGGAATATAACAAAAATCCAAGCCTCTAATGACGTACAAATAAATAAATTAGTCTATGGTACAGTTGCCAAACGTCAAATCTTTCTTTGAATTATAACTACTCTAACTTCAAAATAATTTCATATAAAAAATAAATCTGACTTTCGAGCTATGTGTCTTAGCTAGCTGTCTTAAAGTAAATAGACGTGATATTGTTATTTTCTCCCCTTTCCTATTTCTCCTCTGGCCGTATTCCTTAAAAAATGTACAATATATTATAAAAACTAATGTTTGTATATAAACGCGGGTTAATACCAATTTCGTGGTTTAAAGGTCGATAATCTGAATTCTGGAAAACAGCGTTGCTCCATTCCAGGCCTCAAACAGCCATGTTAATTGTTGTATTTGAAAAACTGTCAATAAAGATTATTATTACTGCTAGAAATGACGACCAGTTCTTGATTGTTCTTATACAATATTAGTTACACACAGATCATTGTTGATATGCAGTACACGAATAAATTAGAAATAATAACAAACTAAAACAAAGCCAATGTGATGCGTCCCTCGGTACCGAGTCACCTCACCTTTAATCAGGGCCCGTCTAACAGCCGGCTCTGATTGGTTAGTCTTCGATTTCTTTTAAATATTTCACCAACTAGCCAAGTTTTTATTCGCGTTGTCTTACATTATAATGTAAAGACTAATACGAAACTATACCTTTTATTAAAGTTGTTATTGGCAAACCCTATGGAGTAACTGGCACTATACCGGTTTGGCATCCACAGGATTCCGAGTTCGTTGGGCGCTGCCCCACCAGTGTGAGAAAGAGACAATTATAGTTATAACATTGTTAAGACACCCGGATGAAAGAGCGAGATATCAGATATTATTGACGAATATTAAAAGGTAAGTAAGGTAACCCATTAATGTCCCACATCAGTGGGACATTAATGGGTTTATGATGATGATGATGAAAGTAAGTTTAGTTGTGCGACCATGTACAACAGCTTTTTAACTTTCCACCTATTCCACTGGTCCGTCCAGACCAAATTGACATTTGTTAATGTCAAATAAAATGATATTTTTATAAATTGATATTTAAATGATATTAGAAATGAATAATCTGATATTTGTAAACAAACATGAAATAAATACTTGGCCGCACCTTTAAGAGGTTATGCGGATAAAGGAAGCATAAATTAAAATAAATTCCTTATAACATGAAACTCTATACGATGATTATTTTACAACAACAGTATATATGTAACAATTAATTCAATGCATACCCATTTAAATAAATTATGACAGTTGATTATGGTTTAGTTTTGATATTTGCGACAATAAATTGCAACATAAAATGCAAATACTTGTAAACATTTTAAACAGTAAGCAGGTGGCGGCTTGCGGCGGAAGTTGTATGGGTGACCGCTAGTTGCTAAAATACATACGCGGTTCCGTGCTTCAACGATCACGTTAAGCCGTCGGTCCCGATTTTTATCATTGAATAGTCGTAAAACTTTGTCAGAGGCCAACCCGGGTCGATTTGAAAACACCCCACCCGGGTTGGCCACTAACCCGTTTCTCTACCAATCCGCAATGGAGCAGCGTAATGGAGTATGCTTCAGGCCTTCTCCACTTGTGAGACCCATGCCCACCAGTGGGACATAAAAAAGGTTGCAACCATAACTCATTAATCAATTGCGACTGAACATTTTTCCCGCCCAACGGCGGAACATATCACTGGCGGCTGTTTACCCCTTGAGAATTGCCCAGGTAAAAAGGAATACCTTGAGGCCCGTAGCCCGTGGACTGGAGGCTCCTCGGAGCCACAGAACACTGGGGGACCATTTCCATTCCGAACATCTTTATAAATTGGTCATTTAAAAATGTTAAAAATATATATATTTAGTAAAAACATTATAAATGTATACACTGTCTTATCGTTGACAGAGAATACCTTTAATGGTTTCAGTAAGTAAATATGCCTTGAAAAATTCTGCAATTAATAAGTATTCATTGATCGTTTTATTGACTAACTTAAAACATAAAGTACTTACATAATTAAAAAAATATTACAACTAAAACGAATATCTACTAAATTAATTATATAATAATAAATACAGGTCGACCAACAGCAAAGAATCCAAGGCAGTGAAAACAATCAAGAATTTAAAAAATCTTTTTTTTTATAAATATTATTTGTCTAAACTAAACAGATTATGCCGGGGCCAGACAAATGTATATGCAGAGATTTAAACAGAGTCAGACAGTAATATCTAAGTTCTTTCCTACCCCTGAACATTTGTTGAAGTAGCAAAAGAGCTTGGAGCTGTTAGCTGTAAATGATCCCTGCCGCGTATGAACATCTGGAACTAACTCCAAAATTGAACATGATAGGAATCCTTCCTATAGTCGATCATAGATATATTGCTTCACCTGAAGACTAAGATAAAACATTTTATTTGAGTATTCTTATGAATTACTACCCTTCCGGCAAGAACGACAATTGTAGACACCGCTATGAAGGTACCGCTCCAAAATCGTAATAACTTTCGGGGTCATCATAAACTAGCTTCTACCGTCTTCAGTTTATCGACTAGTTTTGAAAAAAGCAAATCTAAAAATCCAGAGTGTAATGAATATAAATCGTTGTTAATTTCTGTTACCTTGTCAATGCTTGAGCTTCGGTAGACACTATCTTGTCTTGAAAAAACTGTTCAATTTCCATAAGGGTTTTACCTTTAGTTTCCGGCAGATAAATATACAGCAAACATGTAAAAATACCGCTGGATATACCGAAAAACAAGAACGAACCATGTATTCCTAAATCTTTGAAAAGAATTGGCGAAAGCTTGATCATTCCTGCACATAAAGATATAAATGCAAATGATGTTATTACATGGGAGACGGATTGATATCTCATAGGCATTATTTCACAGTAAATCGCCAGACATATGACAGCTGGACCGCAACTAATTGACAACGAATAAGCTAGCAAAAGGCACAATAATACGACGTTATTTTCCTGAATTATTCTATGTTTCGCCAAATATAAGTAGAGCGAGATTGAGAACATAATAACGATGCTTAGGAACGCTAGTCTGAGGTAGAGAGTCCGCGATTTGAGCATCTTGTAAAAAATCAACCCCATATACATTCCAAAGATCGTGACGCCGTCCAAAATCAACATGTCGATGTACGCTGCGTGTTCAGTTCCAGTAATATTCTTTATTATATCGATTATGTATACACTGCACACGTATTTTCCGGATAAGTTGTATTGAGCGCCGAGGAAAATCGATAATAGAAGCGGCATGTAGAATTGCTTGCATTTTATAGTTTCCATAACTGTTAACCAAATTTTCTTTTTATCTTCGTGTTCTTGTGCATTGCTAATCGCGTAGAACTCGATAAGATCGCGTAACTCCTTTTCCGATTCTCGATTAACGCCACGAAGCCATCTAAAGCCTGTTCTACTCTCTTTAAACTTTCCCTTGCTGGCTAACCAGTGAGGCGATTCGGGGAAAAAAGCCACAGACAAAGCGTAAAGTGAGCTAATAACGCCTGCAATCGCAATATACCTCCAGTTGAAGAAAGAGCCGATGGCATTCGACACCCACACGCCCCAGTGGAAGCTCGTGGACTGAATGCTCAGAAATATATTCCGATAGTAAGGGCTGCAGTACTCAGGGATGATAAGAATAACGACAGATGTGTTAATGGCATTGGCGAAACCTTGTATGGCTTGAGCTATGAAGATGTGGTAGGGTTCTAAGCTGAAGTACATAAAAACGTTATAAGTCGACATGGCAATGCAAGTTGCGAGATACGGAACCTTCCTTCCGACGCGTTGAGCGAACATTGGCGCGACAAAAATCCATGGAATCGCAGAAATGCTTGATAATGTATCTGTGGAAGAAATGAACAAGTTTAATCGTTGGATTATTTTTATACATGGATCGGAATCCAACAGTAGGTTTAATTTCCCATTTGAATAAAAACTTAAGGCGTCTAAGTTTAATAAGTAGTACAACTTTGATCCGCAGGAGACGCACAGCAGTGTCTTCCTGCGAAACACCGTACTAACATATACTGCGGTCACCAACACGCATTGCTAAACGCGCTGACTAGCAAAAATACCCTCTATGGCAAGTTTGAAAAATAGCGGGCCCCCAGTCCCCGGCGGCCCCGCTATTCCTGACTATGCTAGAGGCCACAGTAACGGCGGGGCGGGGGTACGAAGAATTTCCGGCAGAGATCGGGCTACCACAAACAACGATCATTGCACCTGTCAACATACAATACCAGGGCACTGAGTACCAGAATATAGTATTCGTTGAAGGTGATACAGATATACGCGCTGACGTCGCCACACCCAGTCAATGAGGTCGAGGTGATGTATAAGGACATCAGTAGAGCCATATACCTCGAAAACTCACTTCACAGTTATAATGGGGAATTTCAGCGCAAAGCTTGGCGCGCGAAATGGCTACAAACAGAAGGGGCGGCCCTTCGGATTTAGGCACCGGAATCACCGAGGCCATTTGCTTGCTAACTTCTTGGAGAGGGAAAACTTCTTTATGATGAATTCCTTCTTCGGAAAGAAGACACAGGGAAAGTGGACTTGGATAAGTCCTGATGGTTCCATTCAAATCGAGACAGACTTCATTTTGGTAGACAAACGGCATATATTTAATGATGTATCCGTGATCAATAGAGTTAAAACCGGAAGAGCTTTGCTACTTATGTGATAAAAAACATTAATTATCACTTATTTCAACGGCGAAGTAAAACGTCGTGACAATATCCACAAGCCTGATCACTCCAAAACATTCTCAAGCTCTGTAAAGACAGATTATCGTTCAGTCACTGCCAGTGGTGGTAGAACAGTAGTTCATCTAGGGAAGTACCACAACTGTCCTCACAATCCGCCGTATAGCGATTCTTGTGTTTCGGTTGGAGAGTTGCGGCTGTCGGGTACACTTCCAGCGAGGCGACCATCTTAATCTTCAGGAGTAACGCATCTACGTATGACTTCAGATAGGACTTCAGTCCAGTTTGCAATAATCACTAACACCAAGTAGCCAGCAAACTTGTTTGCCAGTTCTCACATAAAAACGTAAACACAGAGGATAGATAATTAATATGTAGGAAACTCACAAAACCAGGAAACGATTTCTTCATTTATAACATTTGTAGAGTTAGTCTGATTTCTCATTTGCGGTATAAAAACTGTCGGAGCTCCGGCGCAAAGGCCAGACATGAAGTACAGAGTCCATACTCCGCTACTGATGTGCAGCTGTTAAAAAATATACTTACCATAGATAAAAGAAATTAAATTTATGGTTAGAACGTAATAGGTATACATAGATGCACACGATAATCTAAGATCTTACATTCATCCGTAACAATGGGATGCAATCATGTCAATGTTGTTCTGATTTATGTAAAATTATCAACGTCAATAAAATAGTATTAGGTGGTAGAACTATAGTTCCTATTAACACCAATTTTGCCATTACCATTTGTATAATTTAAACGAGAGTTGAATAATTCAAAATTTCATTTATACTATAAAAGTACTTTTTAACTACAGAAAGTAAGGAATATAAAAAAAGTTAGTAAAAACGAGTGAAAAAGAGACAAAGAAATGCGGAAGAGAGAAATAATGAAAAGAACGTTTAGTTGAATTGAGAACTTCTTCCTTTTTGAATGTTTGTTAAAAAAGTGACCGATAGATTTATTTCATAGATAACTTCTCTCATAAATTACATCTAGCTAGATCTAGTGTATATTTCTCTTTAAGATAAAGTATTTTCC
>DWKL01002887.1:0-12119 GCA_018249415.1 Phareas burnsi | reverse complement strand
CAGGTATGTAGATTTCTTAATAACGTTTTCCTTCATCGTTAAAGCAACTGATAATTAATTTTTAATACGCAGATAATTAAAAAAAATATAAGTTCGTACTTAAAATATACTAAATTTAATTAAATATTAATTGATAATTACTGGGTGTTGTCGATCTAGACAACCATTACTCCCTCTTCCTTTAAAGGCTGCTTAGGAATTAATTGGACGTCAGATAAGCCGTAACGCCTTCCTGCGAAATTATGCTATCGTTTTCTAAATTCACTAATACACACTTTTATATGTGTGACCTAGGACTCTTGGGATGTTTATATGTTGAACTGGCAGTATCCGGCTACGCGTCGGTATGGCCCAAATTAATTGGATAAAAAAAATAAATAGATTTCAGATGACGTTAAAAATCTTTTTTTTTCACCGCCATAGGTATGACATCCACATACCAGAAGTATATAGACATACACGCGACATCTACATTCCAGTTTTATAGGTGGTACATCTATAATTTGTCCGGGGAAGTACCACCGCCGCCCTCATCATCCGCCACGAAGGAGTTTTTGTGTTTCGGTTGGAGAAGTGCGCACGCCGGGCACACGTACAGCGAGGTCATCTTAGTCCTCAGAAGAGTGACGCATCTACGTAAGATCTCGGATGGAATGTGAGTTTTGTTTAAGGTCAGATGTGGGTGTCCATGGATTGCAGGAATCACTTAACATCGGGTGGCCTGCACGATCTGTAGCCACTCTTTAAGCAAATATATATATATATATATATATATAAACACGCGCGTAATCAAATACAACATTGTCTCATTTCATAGCAATCGATAAAGAACTTTTAGAGGTTCACAATTTGTATAACGAACGAACGAACATTGGCTAGCCGCATGGCGCAGCGGTTACAATGCCGGTCTGTCACGCAGAGGGCTCCGGGTTTAATTCCTGGCCGGGCAGACATTTGATTTGTAAATAAATGAAAGAGCTTTCTTCAAAACTGCAATTCTGGCGCTTCCTGATTTTGCAAATATCCAGGTGACGGAAATCACTTCTTTCAGGTAACTATAGCTTAATATAAATAAATATATAATTATAATTTCTAGTGGGCCTTATGTGCATTTGCCATTAAGTTTCAATATTGTGACGGAAAAATCGTGATGAAACCTATACATCTGAGAGTTCTCTATAAAGTTCTAAAAGTATGAAGTCTACTAATCTGCACTTGGCCAGCGTGGTGGACTATAGTCTGACCCTTTTAATTCTAAAAGGAGATCCATGCCCAGTAGTGGGAAATTATTGAGTTAATGATGATGATATAAAATACTGATCAAAATTGACATCAGTTCTATGTCGGTTTATTGAGGTTTTTAGTATATATTTGCGTAACATTAAAAAGAATAACTTGTCAGTAAATACATATTTATATATTACTCGTAATTAGCGGATAACCGGTAATTTGCAGATTAACTAGGTAAATGCAAAATAACAGGCACTGAAGCGCGAAAATAGAATGTATTATAAAACATGGTAATATGAAAAACATTTTTTTATGTGAAAAGAGAAGCAAACGTGCGTGCAGGCCACCTGATGTTAGGGATCACTGCAGCCCGTGGACATTCAAGCGGTTTAAGTGGGCAGGCGTCCTACACCTATATCTATGAAGACACAATAAAGACTTGTTGTACCTTTAGTGACTTCCTTAATTCAATGGATAATTATTTTATAGTACTTCTAATAATAACGTAAAATGATCTGTAGTAAAAAAAACAACCTAAAATAATTTATAGAATGCAGATTAAAAGCAGATGTAAGTAACAGTTGTAGCCGCTGGCTAGGTCCGTCTTGCGACCTAGAT
Source organism: Phareas burnsi (assembly GCA_018249415.1). Taxonomy (NCBI): domain Eukaryota; kingdom Metazoa; phylum Arthropoda; class Insecta; order Lepidoptera; family Hesperiidae; genus Phareas; species Phareas burnsi. The sequence goes on along the minus strand of DWKL01002887.1, from coordinate 10,271 downwards.
CGAGATAGATTGCACGTTTGCTCAGAGTAAACACTAGGTCCTGAGGGCTGACTTTCTTTTGTTTATAAAGGCTCAGTGGTTTTAATATGGAAAGTTTGGATCGGAAATTTTCGATAACTCAATTTTAAGTATACATTTATATACAAAAGTAGCAGTGATAGTTTAGTGTTTAAGGTTCCAGCTTCTGACGCTGGGTGCCAGGATTAAAACACCACAAGCATCTATGATTTTGCAAAGTTATGTGCGTGTTAGAAATTGATTATCGCTTGCTTTAATGGTGAAAGAAAAAACATCGTGAGGAAACCTGCATATTTGAGAGTTCTTTGTAATGTTCTCGAAAATGTGTGAAATGTTAACTTGGTGAACTTTAGCCTAATCTCTTATAAGTGCACACCCGTGCCTAGCAGTGGGACCAGAACGGGTCGATGATAATACAAACATTATGAAAAGCGATTGGCTTGAAATTTACTTTGCGATCCTCTTAAACACCTCTGATTTTTTGAAGTATATATTTAAGACTATAGTGATGAAAGCTGCCAGAGATTTTTGAATGTGATGAAAGTAAACGAACATGAAGTACAGTACACATTTCGAACAAACATTTGATAGGTGGTAGAACTCTAGTTCGTCCGGGGAAGTACCACCCCGCCCCCATAATCCGCAGTGTAGCAATTGTATTTCGGTTAGAGGAGTGGTTGCCGGGTATACTTAAAGCGAGGTAACCATCCCAGTGCTCAAGAATCGCAACGCATCTACGTACGACGGATCTGCACGCTCGTTTGATCCTCTTTAAACATAAAAAAATGTGTCGGTGCTCCCGTGGTCTAAGATGAGATATCTCGATTAAGATTTCCACGCATTTCAAACCAAAACACAACAGCAACAAATTTCTGTCATAAGGCAGAATTTTAGCACTGCTGCTGTAGGCAGAAGAGTCACATTGTTATCGTCGCCGGTGAACTTGAAATAGTTCTATCACCTTCCGACATCAAACCTTTAAGTGTAAAAGACTTCTCTGTAACTTTGTCAAATATGTGTGGCGTACTAAACTGCATTGACTATTTTAGTAACTTACTGTTCCGTACCTCCAAATAAAATGGTCAGGGGGTGGTAACGACCCGGGTTTCGCAGCGGTTACCATACCGGTTTGACATGTAGAGAGTTCCGGGTTCGATTTCTAGCCAACCAGATATCTAAATGATGAATTTAGATTTCTGTTCTGAATCCTAGTGTGGGGTTATGAGTGTAGAAAACGGTATTATGCTACATGGATGGAAAGGCGAGAAATTTTAATGTTTCCACTTATATGGCCTAAGACAAGTCGCCCATTCACTTTAGCGCCGCTATTCCATGATCGAAAGAATATAAAGTAAAAAGGTAAGATGGGTATAAAAAAGACTATGACATGGGACTTAAAAAAGTGTAAAAATATATTTTCAAACACGGTGATGCTTAAGCGACTCCTTTGGCAAATAGGTCACAGTAACTAATTTCAATCAATCAATCATTTATTTTCTTATCAGTAAGTATTATAGGATATTTTATAGAAAATTATAATGAAACTAATCATTAGCGTACAAATACATGGAAAATTATATTACAAAAAAAAATCATTCAACCATTTATTTATTTATCCGTAAGTATTACAGGATGTTTTATAGAAAATTATAATACTACAAGTATAGTACTAATTATTAGCGTACAAATACAAGACAAATTATATTAGGTACAAAGGCTCCGACTGCAAGACCGCTTAACTAATTATGTCGCATATGCCGCGCCGAAAGACGCAAATTAAAGACGCGATATTAATTTTTGAAATTTGAATTTACCCACTCGCGTTATCAAGACAAATATAACGACACGTCGTAGGTTGATAGGTGGTAGAACCAACTGGGAGCCGCGCTCATAATCCGTGAAGCAATTCTTGGGTTTTAGTTAGAGGGGTGGTAAATTTAAAAGGTGGTAGAGCTATAGTTCATCCGGGGAAGTACCGCCGCCGCGCTCATAATCCACAGTGAAACAGTTTTGGTGTTTCGGTTGGAGAGGTGCGGTTGCCGGGCACACATATAGCGAGGCGACCATCTTAGTCCTCAGGAGTAGTGACGCATCTACGTACGACCTCAGAAAGGGATTCAGTTCTATTTGATCTTAGATGTACATGTCAATACACATGAGCTTCAGTGGCCACTTAACATCAGGTGGCCTGCACGTTTGTTGTTCTTACTATGTAAAATAAAAGTACGTAGTGGCAAATTAAAACAATGTGAAACGGCCTTAAGTTATATCACAAAATAACGGCTTAATCCTTAACCGTTTTCAGGATCACTGTTATTTATTATACGAGTACCGTTTCTTGCTGATTTATAAAAGCGATAAGGTTTTGTATTATTTTTATAGCCTTCATATACGATGGAATAGCCCAATGGTGTTCATTTCAGTTTCTCTCTCTATGAGGTTCGGGTTCAATGCCAGACATCTAAGCTATCTAGCTTTAACGGTAAAGGAAAATGTGAATAATTCTCCATAACGTTCTCAAAGTTTTATGAAGTCTAACAGTTCGATCCTGAGGACTAAGATAGTTATCTCCAACCGAAACGCAAAAACTGCTTCACGGCGGATTATGAGGGTGGTATTATCCCGGACGGACTAAAGTTTTATCACCTATAAAATCTTGATACATTATCATGATACATTAACCAATACTAGATCGTCTACAGAAATCAAACACCATAGCTGTGTATCTCACTTTGTGGTCGAAGTGCCGAAGTACGGAGATTGCGGACGCAGGTGGGGCAAACCACAACCGCTTCCGCGCTGATGCGGTCACAGTGTCAGCGATTAGCGGGTTAGTTCATGTATTGTGTAGCCAAGTTATATTATTATAAACTAGTTTTTATAAGCAGCCGGAATAAATTCATCAATCGTATCGTGCATATATAAGCCATACATTCAAAATTAAAATTAAAAAATAATTTTGAATGGTGGTCTAAGTCTTTATGGTTCGACTCCAGACACTTCACTACCAGTTTCTGTCATCTTAAATGCTTCTGTGTTGTCGTTTCAAGAGTGTGATGAAGAAGAACTATTTTTGTTTTAGCACATTGAAGCTTATTCTTAAAAACTTTATAAATACTAATTAAGTTCTTTAACCCGTTGGCTGCGGCAAACGCACATGTCGTGTTTTACTGATCGAGCCCCGCATGCATACAGTGTGTTACACTTAACTACAATTCTACTCTTCATTTAACAAGTTGTGAACCAAAATTAGAAACACCATTCAATAGGTGATAGAACGTGTATACAATAATACAATTAATACATTCAATAATTATTAACTTGTATTACATTTAGCACATTACAAGTTTGTCATATTTTATCGAAAGTATACGCATCGCTCTCACTTGCTCCACACCATATTAAAATCTTGGCGCTATAAATCCTCTGCATTGTTTCAGATACAACAAAGAGGGTCATCTTACCGATGTTGTTTACATCATAGGTTGTCTTACATGATACGAAACCGAGTGCAATAGTCACTTTCTTTGTGTGAAGTAGGAACTAGGTATATCATTTTAAAACGGTCAGGTTATTCACATTTTTTCCATTTTATGAACTGAGTTCAATATGAATGTTATTTATTTGGGCACTAAAATCATGAACCTGTCAAAGCCCTATTGTTAGGCATGGTCTCCTCTTAAAATGAGAATGATGAACCCATAGTCGACAATAATGGCCAAGTGCGGATTTGTAGACTTTAGACACCTTCGAGAACTTTACAAAGAACTCCCAGATTTGTAGGTTTCCTCAATGTTTTCCTTCACTATACGCACTCAATACGCACATAACTTCGAAATATTAAATGTGCGCGCGGGATTCGAACCCCGGACTTCCAGCGTGAGAGGCCGAGCTCTTACCATTAGGCTATCACTGCTTATAAACATGCGCGTATTGAAATACAATGTTGTGTCAGAATTTGTAGAAATCAGTAAAATATTTTCAGAGTTTATTGATTTTGTACAAACAACATTTACATTTTTATTTACATAAATAATATCCAATGAAAAGAATACAACCAATCTATAAGCAATTGAGTATAACAGCTGCAAGAATTGGATAGAAAATTATCTCATCTCAGCTCCAAATGAAATTTTTAAGCAATATTAACCATTTAGGTTCGAAACCAATATTGTATTTTCTGTTGTCTTGCGCTAGCCACTGGTTGGATTGAATAGGGATGTGCAAAATGTATCGATTGTAGATAAAGTTTATATTAGAAAAAAGAAGGAAAGAAAATATACATTTATTAATTATTAAAATAATATTTGTTTATCCATCCATCTTTTGTTTCTTTCTATGTTAGAATATCAAATGAGTATGTAAGCTACGTACCGGTAAGTGGTCACTGCAGCCCACGGATATCCAGATCTAGACTCAGACAGAATTTAAGTCCTATTTGAGGTCGAAGGTTACTTCTGAGGACTACGACGGTCACAGTTGTACCCGATAACCAAAAAATAGGAACTCCTTCACGGCAGGTTATGAGGATGGCGGTCGTTCCACCCCGGTCGAACTAGTCGTACCATATATTAAATGTAATTTCATCATTTCAATTGTATCGATATCACATTATCGACATCATCGACATCTTATTTATCGATAGTTCAACACACCACTACGGTCAACCACAGTTATTAGTGGTTTGTTTACTATTTCCAACCATTGCTACCTGTGTGAAGTGAATATTTACACGGATCACGGTGCAACGTGCCACACCTTTTCTTTTATATTTATAATTATTTTATTTGATTTATTAAATAATATCTTAAAAACAAAATTATGGATACGAAAATAAAGTAACACGAAAATAACTTAATCGTAAAGTAAAAATTAATTGCTAACAAAATAATAAAATTGACAAGATATTAAATTACGTTATGTGGATTTCCACCGTGCGTCTTATAGAACGCCTGTCAATAGTTCTAGGTCTAAATTCAGTTAGATCTCCAATAGACCTCGATCTACGATATCGGCGGGATGGATCCTCAGGTTCGTCCACGAAATCTGGCAATGAGTGGAAAGAAGAATTTAATCTCGGCATTAGCAAAGCTTCATCGTAGCTCGGAGGCAAATCCTCACGAAGAGGAACTCTCATTATTACCGAATCAGGTCTTTGCTGAGGCGTGGCACCATTAACATTTAGGACTGTGGTCTCTGGGGACGGTCTTGGTGGGTCTGGCTTATTCATTGCCATTATTCCTCTACAAACGAATGACGTTACTAATATGCCAATAATCACTCCAACCAATACAGCCATCATCGTGTACGAATGCGTAGAAGATTCAACACCATGCCAAGTTAGAATGTACGCTTGTTGCCAACTTAATTGCGTCACATTCGACGGCGAGTAGCAAATAAGTGAGCCCCTATCCGTTATCTTTGGTGGCTCCTTAGTGAAATATTCATATGTGAGCAAAAGGTTCACATTAAAACCTTCGCAGCTCCATCGGTTTCCCTTCACATGAACTTCCCTCAAAAAAGGATTTGAGGAGAAATGTGAGGTCGACCATACTTCTTTGAATTCGTTGCCTCTCAAGTCTAATACCGCTAAGTGCGGTAATGAAGAGAAGGTCCGGTCCGTGAGCGTACCAATTTCATTGTAACTCAAATCCAATTCTTGTAGAGTATTCGAAGCTAGATTGTCCGGAATGTATTCGATTTCGTTAATGGAGAGATCGATTTCTAATAATGAGTTCATTCCTGTGAGCGAGTTGACATCTATACGCGTTATTTGGCAGCTACTCAAATAAATACTCCTCAAAGAGGGCGATCGAAAACTGGGCACTTCTGAGAAATAATTTCTGGATAAAATGAGAGTGCCTAAGTTGTTCGCGTGAGCGAACACTCCCGGCGGCAAGTCGTAGATTCTGTTCTCAGATAAATCAAGAAAAAATAAATGCGGCATCCTCGTGAACGCGTCTTCGTCGATGTTATAGATTTTGTTTCTCGATAAATCCAGTCTTTTCATATGATACGTATGGTCGTTGCTCAGCCATGAATCGTAATTATTACTCGATAAGTTGACGGTTTGTAGAGAGCTCCAGCTCTCCATGTAGCTGGGTAGAGGTCGGGTTAAACTGTTCCCGGACATGTCCAGTACTTGCACTTGCAAGAAATTCTGCAATTGTCGTGGAAATGTTATAAAGTTGTTGTTGGACAACAACAGTACTTGAGCCTGAAACAAAATGCAAATATTATTATATTATGATCAGCTATCAAATGTTGTCATTGAATTTATATTGATCCAAGGAATGGGAAAAATCTTGAACATTATAAATTTAGAGAAAATTTCGTAACTGTACAGGGTTATACCACATATTAAATGGTAATATATTATTTGAATTTGAAGCCCCGCGGCTTGCGTAGATCGTAACCGATCAATGAAGTTAGCAATGTCGGGTGCGGTCGGAAGTTGGATGGACGACCGCTAGTGGCTAAATTTCATGCGAGCTTCCGTGCTTAGGAGGGCAAGTTAAGCTGTCGGTCCTGGTTGTTATCATTGAAAATGAATGTTTGAAAATATTCGACGCGGGTCGGCCACTAACCCATAACTCCATCAATCCACATTTTAGCAGCGTGTTGGAGTATGCTCTAGGCCTTCCCCATTTGTGGGAAAAAACCCGTGCCCAGCAGTAACATAAAAAGGATTGGAGCAAAATATGATTTTGTGTATTTGATTTTAGGCAGTGATAGCCCAGTGGTAAGATCCCAGTCTCTCATACTTGGTGTCCGGGGTTCGAATTCCGCACGCAGCTCTGATTTTTCGAAGTTATGTACGTTTTAGACATTAATTGTTACTTCCTTAAAAGGAAGGTGAAAGAAAACGTCATGCGGAAATCTACACACCGAAGAGATCTTTGTACATTTTTGGAAGATGTGTTAATTCTACCAATCTACTCTTGGCTGACATGATAGACTATGGGCTGATCATCATTCTGAGAGGAGCCGTGACCAACAGCAGGACATTAATGGATTGACAATGATAGTGAAAAAGTAAATGCGCTTGAATTTATCCATCCTCCATACCTCATGGGAGGCTATCACTGCCCAAATAAAGAGCTACGGGTTCTCCATCTCCATCTCTATCTCCATTCTTCGATACTAAAATGCTTACGCTGTAATCCAGCTCATCAGGTAACTCAGCGAGTTCTCGGTCAGAACAGTCCAGGTACACCACGTTGCTTAGAGTGTAGGTCTGACAGGATTCCTCCAGGTCTTCCGACTCGCGAATCACGCCCGCGGACACCGTCGCTAGCAGCAGCCATAACCATGGCAACCAAGCATCTGTAAAAAGAGGTGGTAGAACTATAGTTCCTTCGAGGGAATACCACTGCCGCCCTCATAATCCGGCTTGAAATAATTCGTGTTTCGGCTGGTGAGTGCGGTTGCTGAGTACATATACACCGAGGCGACTATCTTAGGCCTCAAGATACTCCTACTACGCATCTACGTACGACCTCAAATAGGTCTACAATCTTTTTTGAGGTTAGATGTGGGTGTCTATGGGCTGCAATGACCACTTAACATCAAGTGGCCAGCACGTTATTTTAATACTCTTCCCACATAAAAACAGACATTGTATCATTTATGTTATGTTTTTCATTTTCAAAGTATACTTTGGAGACAGTTAATTGGCGATTGCTCATGGACTCTTTCCAAATCCAAATTGGACAGGCATACTGTCTGAACTTCATAAAATGATTGGTATCCCTGAACATTCTTTTGGTCTAATGTGAATGTATGTTCCTTACCATACTATGAAATTGACATAGAAACCTTGATTATGACAAACAGGCAGAGGAACTTCTGACCTTGGAAATGACTATTTATTGCCATCCTTATAATAACATTTATATTTTTCTATTTTGAATTAATGGTTTATAATCTGGCAGCAGAGAATTAAAAAAAGTATTTTGTTGTTTTGAGTGTCTTAAATACATTTTATAGCATATATACATAAATATTTCTTTGACATAGATAATTCCAACGATTCAGCACTGACAGTAAAGGTGTTGGTATCTAAAATTCTTAAGTGATGATTAACGATAAAAATTAATTACGTTTTTTTAAAAAATATATCAAATGTTTTCCACTAGCTGTACCATATCTGCATACCACAATATGTTACGAATTACGAATTACTAGTAGCTAAATGGTAGCGCGCTTTCGTGCTTCGGAAGCCACGTTCAGTTATCGGTTCCGGTTGTTACCCTTGGATAACAATCGTTAAACCATGTCGGAGGCCTTGAGGTTTAAAAACTCCACTCTACCAATCCGCATTGGAGCAGCTTGATGGAGTATGCTCCAGGCTTCTCCTAGTAGTGTGGAGAGACGCATAGCAACAATGGGACATAGAAACAGTCGCATCCTATCACTACTATTTTTCTTTTTTTTTTTTTATGTCTTAACCTAGCGATAAGGCAGACGGACCACTTGATGGAAAGTGGTCACCGTCGCCTATGGACACTTGCAACACCAGAGGAGTTACCAATGCATCGCCGGCGTTGAAGTAGAGCTCTTTTTGCACCCTTTTCGAAGAATCACTTCTATTTGGAAGACCAGATAAAATATTAAGATAACCAAACATACCCATTAGAATTAGTTCCTCATATCAGAAAATTCACTCACTCCCAACCTCACATGTAATCACATTAGTTCATAAGAAACACAATACGTAATATATTTTATACATTTCACATATTCCAATCAGTCGTTTCGCTCTGTTCGCGTTGAATATTTACCGCGAGCGGCTTCGCCCAAGCTATTAGCCGCAAAACTGTCACAAATATAGGATGTATCCCAAACCGAATGGCCGATAACTGGCTACTGATTGCGGCTATCTAATGAAATCCTATCTGCAATAGAATTACGCAATGTTTAATGCCATACGATTTATTGTGCTTCTGAGTTAATTAAATCATTGTATTAGTTAAGTATAAATATATCATCATCATCAACGCTTTAATGCCCTACTGTTAGGCCACGGGTCTCTTCTTAGAATAAGAAGACCTCATACACATTCGAGAACTTTAGAAAGAATTTTCAGATGTGTAAGTTTGCGCAACTAATTTCTAATACGCACATAACATCGGAAAATGAGACGTGCGTGCTGGATTCGAACCCCGGACGCTCAACGTGAGAGTAACCACCAGGCTATGACTGTTTATCTAAATACATAAGTTACTTATATTAGGTATAACACACGCTTTATTTTACAGCAACATTCGTCAGCATTTAGCGATTTTAGTCCTATCTATCTTTTTAACATGTATATCTGTGTGACATTTGTCACAGTTTCCACTTAAAATGAGAAGGGTTATGGTTATGGTTTATCACCGTGACCAAGTGCGAATTGATAGGCTTCACAGTTCACCTTTGAGAAATTTACAGAGAACTCATAGCGTGCGTGCGCGATTCGAAACTCGGAGACCCAGCTTAGAAGACCCGAATCTCACCACTAGACTATCACTGCTTACAATATCAATAGTGGATGATATAATATTTAAGTTTGTAGATTAATTATAACTACCAATCACATTATGTAATAGATGTATGTTACAGTCTACAGCACAAAGGTCCATTCGAATATACGCTGTTTAATCTTACATAATCCGTTATGAATAGGAATTTACATTCCTTGTGAATTACCTATACAAATTATATTGGAACACCCTTTATACACTGTACATCTTATCTGTACCGTCTTATCACTGATTAGGAATATCGACTTATCGTCCAACTCAAAGAAATAGTTTTTACTTGAAAATAATGTGATTCACTGCCGGCCTTATTTCTTTTCACTGAGTAGAAATACCACCAAAACAAATTAGAAATTTTGACAATTTATTTATTTAATAAAAATGATATCTACAACATTTAATTGTATATAATATTATGTTGTTCGTGTTACATTGCGCTCTCAAGATCGTCCACATTGATATTAACAGACGAAAACATTAAATGACTCTGTCACCTACAAATGAACTCATCACATTTCTAACTAACATGGATTGACAAAATTAGTACAGGTGAATCTATTATCAGGATTTTACATATATCCTTATAATATCGTGTGTATGTGTTGGTGTATGTATATATGTATGTGTTGCGTAGATCTTACTGTTTATATCATTGATATAGGATTTATATTCATCGCCACGTGTAGATAATCGAGATAATTTCGCTACAAAGCTGAGGAATAGTTGTATCTT
>DWKL01002886.1:0-12119 GCA_018249415.1 Phareas burnsi | reverse complement strand
TTTTTAAATTGAAATGATTGTTGACATTAGGCTCGTTTTCACATCTGTCCACTGGGCGACCACTAGCTGTGGATTATTAAGAAATCGGTAAACCACTCACCAGTCTGTTGATGCTCTCGGTGACGGCTCTCGCGGCGGCCGTCAGTTGGTTCTTCGCGTTGGGTCGCGTCAGGTCCTGAAACAGAAACGAGTATTATATATTACGGAGACAAGTGCACTTTCTTACCTTATTTATTTACCTACGAAGCACTAAAACTATCATAAAGTAATGCCTGGTTGTAATAATTCTCCCTATATTCTATTATTAGTATTCTATTTACATTTTTTTTCTTGTTACTTTAATTATTGCTGAGATTTCTTACGCTTACCGACAGGCGACAATCTTAATCCTCAGAAGTAGTAAAGCCTCTGTGTATGACCTCAGATAGGGCTTCTGTTTCATTGAGGTTAGATGTAGGTGTCCATGGGCTGCAGTGACCAATTAACCTCAGATGGCTTGGTGTTTGCTACTTTTTTTTATAAGAAAAAATATATATCAACCAGTTCTCCAGTCGATCTGTCTCATTTCCTCATCTCCTACGCAACCCAATGCCGCTATGTAGGGTACATGTTTTCCATCTAGCTGTTAACCTTTTACTTCTGCTTTATTTGTCAGCCATTTATTTTTCCACATTTAACCACGTATGTAATACACTACACACTTACAGCGAAGGGACCGTCTTAGTGCTCACGCGTAGTGAGGCATGTACGACCTCAGATAGGACTTCAGTCTTGTTTGAGGTTTGATGTGTATGTCTATGCGCTAAAGTGAGCACTTAACATCTGGAGACTTGCACACTTAATTTTCTCCTTATTTTTGTCACAAAAAATATCCCTTTCGTTCTAGGAGGGGGAAGAGGGAGGGGGCGCGTTCCTTCCCTACACCTCGATGCAATGTAAAAAAAATGCAGTGTATAAGTAAGTTCAATCACCTGACTGACGGACTTGGCGGTGCCGAGTAGCTTGGACGAGTTGACTGTCACCGTCTTCATGGAGCTCACCATCCGCGATTGCGTTTCGCGGTCCTGTGGGAGACATAGTATGTTTCTAATAGTAATATTTTACTTTAGCGAACGATACTTTATATATTTATGTTAGAAACAATGCATTAAAATTATGTTAGTAATTTACGCATTTGAACAAGATTCATTGTTCTATTATTCTGTGGCTTTGACGCCTAAAATCAAGATACTAGGTGGTAGAAAGTTCGTTCGTGGAGATACCACCGCCGACCTCACAATCTGCGCTTGAAGCAATTGTTATTTCGGTTGGTGAGGTGCGGTTGCCGGACACACTTACAGCGAGGTGACCATCTCAGTCCTGAACAGAAATGACGCATCTACATACGACCATAGTTGGCACTTCAGTTTTGTTGAGGCTTGAGGTAGGGTATCCATAGGCCGCAGTGACAGCTTAACATCAGGTGGCCTACTCGTTTGCTACTCTTCAAACATGCGTTGGACATTCTGTCAGATAGTATCTTACAAGCAAGAATCAGTAAACTGCGAGCTGCCAGTGACTAGCAAGTGGCCAACAACTTGCTAGTCGACTGTGCCAGTGGTACGCTACACATGTTAAACAGGCGCTGTAGATATAAAAAAAGTTTATCACTCCATAGCTGGCTCGCATGGTGAATTATGGCCGCGCCCAGCAGTGGGAAGTCGCAGCATGTAGATGATGAAAGGTGTATTACCTCGGTCTGTCCCGCCATTTCCACGGAGACGCCCATGAGCCGGTTGAAGGCGGCGCCGAACCTGCGGCCGCTGACCGCGAGCGCGTCGCGCGTCTCTACCGAGCCTACCACTTCCGACGACGCCGCGCTTAGCCCCACCGCCGCCGCGTTCAACTCAGACTGCAGTTCGCTGGAGGGGATAAAGTTATTGCAATGACATTGCTAGCAAATACTGAGAATGGAAGTCTATGTGCACTTATTATAACAGCGGTGTAAATCTACTGCGTTCTGGTTTAAAGATTGCGGTAGAGCAATGATACTAATATAAGGTGTCCTACGGAGGAGGAGCACTAAGTTCCTCAGAGTAGCGACGCTTCCGTGGCCGCAAAAAAGGCTAAAATCCTATTTAGTGTCGACAACAAGTGTCTATGGGCGACAGTGACTACTTAATGACTGTATGCCCGTTTGTCATTATAAAACAGCAGCCAAGTTTGCAACGGAGCACACGGAGCGATAGGCTCCGCAAGTTTGCTACTCTTTAAACAAAAAAATGCTTATGTATGAGTTGCAGAATAGCAACAAAGCATGGCGAATCTCACCCATAGCTCTTGTCGGAGGCGGGGAACTCGCCCATGTTCAGAATATCCAGCGTTTGGTTGATGTCCTCCATGGCGGCGTCCAGCTCCGCGTGCGAGGGCACCGATTCCATGGTTTGCTCCAGCCCCTGGGAACAAGGTTAGAAAAGAATCATGTAGAAAAGTTCAATATCATACCCTTTATCATCATCATCAACTCATTAATGTCCCACTGCAGAGCATGGGTCTTCGCTCATAATGAGAAGATTTGGCCAGTTAGGAATGGTGCACCGACACCATCATGCTACCAAATGATGTGAATGTTTCCTCACGATGTTTTCCTTCACCGTTAAAGCAAGAGATAAATAATTTCTAATACGTAAATAACTTCGAAAAAAGCAGAGATGCATGCTGTATTCGAACTCCGGATACCCAGCCTGAGAGACTGGAATGTTAACCACTAGGCTATCACTTCTCACATTGATATAATCATGCACACCTATTAATTATTACACAAAACAAAGACCATTGAACCTGTCGTTCTTGTGTGATGGCAAACGTGCGCATGTCTGTCAATCAATTCCCAACGACAGTGTTGACAGCAACAAGAGGTCTCAAAATCCACGAGCGCGGTTCACGAAGCCTGGCGAATACCACTCACCTGCGAGATGTCCTTGGCGATAGCCATGATGTGGGTGACGTCGGTCTGCTCTGAGCTGACCAGGTACTGCTTCACGGTCTCCACCAGCGTCAGCGACGAGTGCAGGACTTGCCGGCCCGAGGATATCACCCTGGGGACGTACGCGTGTTTAAGTGGGGGAACATATTTATAACTGTGATGAAAACTGAAGATGGTTTTTGATGTGATAGCCGTATTTTCTGGAATTTTCTTAATCTTAGAAATTATCAAAGTTAAAGTATAAAATTGAGATTTTCAAAAAGATTAACGTTTATTTAGGAATTAAGCGATTAAAGATATTGACAACATTCTTTCCGAAGTATAAGTATTAATTATGTGTAATAAAGGTTATTATATACATAACAGTAAAAATTTAATAGCAGATAGTTTTTTGAAATGTTAACAAGGAAATGCATACGAATTTTGATAAGAAATCACATTTTTTATTGTTATGGTATTTTTTTATTTACTCCAAATATGTTTAATTGATAAATTTTAATCGTTATAATTTCTGATGTATAGTGGAATTCATTAGAGTAGTCCGCTATAATTATGAATATACTTGCGAGAAGTATTGTGCCAACGACATACGGTCATAGGACGAAGCTAGAATTTCACCAACGTCCGCAGTTAGTTAATAAGAAAAACCATACTGCATTATTATACCGCAGGCCAGTGAAAGATTATGAAATCTGTCGTATGCTACTACTTCAATGATTTTTATTAAAATTTTACTCATCGTTTCTTCCTAACATTTCAATGGATTCAGATGTCAAGTAGTCACTGCAGCTGCACGTCGTACATAGATGCGTCACTACTCTTAAAGACTGAGGTGGTCGCCTCACTGTAAGTGTAGCCAGCAACCGTACAATTGTCGCTTGTATCTCCCCGATCGAGTTATTCCAGCAGCTGGCATCCGGTGGTGCAGTGGGTCTATCGTACCTGCACTGGGTGTCGGGGTCGCGTGGCGCGGCGGCGGCGGCGGCGCGCAGAGGTGGCGCGTACTCGCGCAACGCGGCCGCCAACTCGGCAGCTGCGCGCGCCGCTGCGCCGCCTGAGCCGCGCCGCGCGCCGCCCGCCAGCGCCGCTGCCGCCGACGCGGCCGAGCGGCTCGCCGACTGCATGCGCGCGGACGCCCACTCCGCCTGCACGGACCATACACCGTTTCAAATCTAATATTTGTATATTACTAATAATAGTAAAATTAATTTATAGCCACTGACAAGATAACGCATAGAATAAACGCACAGTATAAATAGTAATTCTATAGTATCTAAAGACACTGTGAAAGCAAATTTTTTTCTTTGGTCGCTAAACTCAAAAGACTGTACAATCAAAAGATTAAAAAAATGTACGACATATCTTATACAAAAAAAAATCATTGAATTATTATTTTTTTGTTTTTACCGTAATTTTTATCAGTTTTCCACCTCATAATATAAAACGTGAGGGAAAAGTGGTTGATTTCGATAACTTTAGAAGTGAACATCACACCAACTATCACGATGAAATCTAGTTATAAAATAATGTGTTTATGCGCACAGATTTTTTGATTCCGCTGTATTGAATGCCACACCCAATTAATTCCACTTCGGCATTGTGTAGCAATTCATTAACCTCATATACGTTCGGAAATTCATCTACATTGTGGCAATAGTCTCCGATTTAGATGTCTGCGACAGACGGACACAGCGAAATGATAAGAACTCCGTTTTAGTCATTTGGCCACGAGACTACAAAAACGAGACAACGGCGCCTCACCGTCTGCCCCGGCAGCGGGCGTAGCTCGAGGGCGCGCGCCGCCTCCTCCATCTCGAGCAGCTCGGCTTGCAGGCTGCGGATGATCTCAGCCGCCGCATCCAGCTCCAGCCCGCGACACGAAAGCCGCGCGCGGGACACCGCCGACCTGATCACACACGATAAATAAATAAATAAATATACACTAAGACGAGTACACAAACACCCAGACCCAGAACAGAAATCTAAATTAATCATTTAAATGCCTGTTTATCCGAGAAATGAACCCACAACCCTCTGACCGTCCAGAACGGTATTTTTGCCGTTGCGCCATGTGAGTCGTCAAATATTTTATGATACGTTCAAATATCTTCATTTGATTATGACACTGCTTTGTAATTCACATGACTAAGTTTAGATCACGTCGCCCAACAAAGACACGCACATATATTTACATGTTTATCCATATTGTGGACCTTCAAGCCGGATTATTGTTTTTGTGGATGGATACACCCAAAAAAAAGATTCGAAGCTCATATTATCTAAAATCTACGTTACATTACATTACATTTTCCTTTTGAAAATTTCGGTGCGTAAACAAAAAAATGGCGTTGCATAGATTAAGACTAATCTACCACTGATGCCTGTCAATAGTTTTCCACGCCACCTCATTTTCGCCGAGACCACGATCCATATAACCACTAAGAGCGTGTTCGAAAACGCCTGCTTACATGAATTGTAACACTAAACGCCCGCTTGTAAGTACATGCATTTTCGAAGTTCCTACATCAGTCGAAGTTCACGTGATGCCAGCTTTGTTACCTTAGATCAGCGCAGCTGGCCGTAAACTGGTGCGTGGTGTCGGCGAGCTGCTTGGCGGTCTGCGCGTCGCTCACCGTGGGCAACACGCCGCGCGCGGCCGAGATCACGTGCCCGCTGGGCTGGGGGAGGGGGAGACGCGACTGATTAGTGAATATTGTGGCGGACAGCACTTGTATTGGATTGTAGAATGTTACACACATTTACACAAGGCGGCCGTCTTAGTCCTTAGGAGTAACGCATGTATGTACGACCTCAAATAGGATTTCAGTTCTATTTATGATTATTTAATTTAAGATGTGGGTTATCGATGGAATGCAGTGAGGACATAAAAAAATGTCTCAAATAGCATAATGATCACATAACAATTTAGATGATCAGTTTCACATCAGAATAGTGGTCACATGATACTGTAGAAATAAAATTGGGAGGTAGAGGGGAGGGGGGGTGTTTTACCTGCAAGAAGGTTTCAGAGGCGGTAATGAGGTCCAGTGTGGCCGCGGCCTCATTCTCCCGCTCGGCGGCAGCTCGCGCCGCGTCAGCGACGCGTGGGATCTGCTCGCTAAGCACTTCGCACTCCGATATCAGCGTCTCCTGGGGGGAGAGAAGGGGTTTCTTTATATGTATCATTACTGAGTGTAAGGTATATCTACATAAGCGTACTCAAAAACACCACTACGCTATCACTGCTTCGTTTTTGCAGGGCGCCAATCTCCTCACAGAATCGGTTCTCATTCTCATGCTCAGTGCACCACGTTATCCAAGTGCAGATTGGTATTTATTTTTAAAAAACTTTATAAATAATTCTGAAGCAAATAAATATAAGTAGATTTCGACACGATGATTTCTTTCGAAGTTTAAACGAGTGACAGCTAATTTCCAATACGCTCAGGCTTCGAAAAATCATAGATACTTGCCCGAGTTTCAAACCTGGGACCCGCAGTGTCCGTTAGGAGAGACCGGTATCTCACCACCGAGATCATTAATACATTGAAAAAAATTTATACCTGTGAGTATTTATTGGTGTTATATTGCGTGGCGTTGTGCGCCGACGTTATCAGCTGTGTGGCGCTCGAGGCGGCGTTCCTGGCGCTCTCCTGCAGACAATTTCGTCGATATAGATAACAAAATATTTATACTATGGTTTGCTGTGCGTAATGTGGTTGTGGCACCGTGCGCAATGTTTAGTGTGTAGTGAGGTGTGTCGTGTAACAAGTAACGTACAACGCACTAATGTTTAGTGTAGTGTAATGTAGCGCAATGCGCACTACATTACTCTCCTCTGCTCTCTACAGCCAGTGTAGTGTAGTGTGTATTATGTAACGCGGTAAGTAGTGCACAGTGTAGTACAGTATAATGTAGTGCAGTGTAGTGTGTAGAGTAGCGTGTATCGCGTAACGCAGCAAGTATTGGTTAGTGTATTACATTATGGTATATGTGTAGCACGATGTAGTGAAGTGTAGTGCAGTGCAGTATAATGTAGTGCTGTATAGTGTAATGTAGTACAGGGTAGTGTAAGGTAGTGCAACGTACTATAATGCAGCCCAGTATAGTGTAGTGTGTGTCGTGTAACGCAGCAAGTAATGCATAGTGTAGTGCAGCTCACCTGCAGCCGCGCGACCTGCGCGCCGGCGACGTCCTGGCCGCGCGCGTAGTCCACTGTGATGTAGCGCAGTTCCTCCGCCGCGCGCCGCAGCTCCTCCTGCCGCTCGCGGTCCTGCGAGAGGCGCGCTTGTTAGCGAGCAATAGCATAACCGACACACCCATACGCGGGTATTAGGGATGGCCATCTAATCACATCAGGCTTACGTGAGGGAGTGAGGGAGACAGGGAGAAGGAGGGAGTTCGGTATAAATCGTTCGAAATATCGCAAGAGGCGAGGGGGTGGGGATGTAGTGAGATATTAACGCCCGTCTGGACATTTTTATCACAGTGCTCAATGTTCCAGAATTAAATTAGATGGTACTTGAATTGAAACCAAGTATTTTGAAAATTTTCAAGATGCTTTGTACCAAAAAAACGCGTGATTTTGTTTATGGTGAGGTGATAGAGTAGTCTAGATCTTCACCACGTATCTCTAGGGAGAGGAAGCAGGGGTTTAAAAGTTGCTAAAAAACATCACGTGATCAATGGACGACCCCTTACATGCCTAGGGTAAGGGAGGATCGCTGGCGCCGTCTAACTACAATTATTCTTCGCATCTGTATTTCAACATCTCTCCTTAATTAATGTGTAACAAATAATAATAAAATAAATCAAATAGGTGGTAGAACTCTAGTCCGTCCGGGGAGATATCACCGCTGCTCTCACAATCCGCCGTGAAACTATTCTTATGTTTCAGTTGGAGGTGCGGTTGCCAGTACACTTATAGCGAAGCGACCTTTTTAGTCCTCAGGAGTAGTGACGCGTCTATGTACGACCTCAGACAGAATTTCAGTTTTGTTTGAGTTGAATCACGAGGGGTTCCACCACCTTTAACATACACGTGGCGTACCTGCGGCGCGGAGGCGCAGAGCCGTGCCGCCTCCACCATCCTGGCGGTCGCGTCGGCCAGCAGCTTGGCGGCAGCCAGCAGCTTGCGCTGCGACTCCGACGGCTGCTTCTCTGCCTCGGTCTGCACACACCGATCACATTGTACATATGGCTCCTTTACTTGTATTACTTCATTAGCAACTATTGGGGGATTAGTGAACAAAAAGGTGAAGCTAAAGATAATTAAACTGTTGAGATATGAACGAATGAATAGGTAAGTTTTATTTATGTTTGAAAAGTAGAAAGCGAGCGCGCAAGCCACCTGATGTAAAGCGGTCACTGCAACCTACGGACATCTAACCTCAAACAGGACCGACGCTTTGAGTCTCTGCAAACATAAAAAAGGAGATACCACCGCCGCTCTCACAATCCGCCGTGAGGCAATTCATGTGTTTCAGATGAAAGTGCGGTTGTCGGTTACACTTACACCGAAGCGACTATCTCAGTCCTTAAAAATAGTGACGCATGTACGTACGGACTCAGATAAAGCTTCAGTTCTATTTGACGTTAAATGTGTGTGTCTATGGGCTATAGTGACCACTTACATTAGATGACCTGCACGCTCGTTTGCTACTCTTAAAGCAAAAAAGAAATCCAGTCGAGTCATAACTCCACTGACCTTGATGTCCGCGATGAGGCGCGCGGTGGCCTGCCCCAGCTGCCGCGCGCGCCGCACCATCTCGGGCGCATCGGGCGCGTCCGCCACGCGCTCGCTGGCCGCCACCACAACCTCCACCGCGCGCTCCGACAGCGCCGGCTGCGCGCGCCGGTCTGCGCACACAGCAATGGATCGTTAACGCTTCGCTTTAAACGTATTTATGTTTAACGTCGGATCGAGATTAGTATAATAATACAGGTCTACCGTGAGAGGAGATGTGTTACTTTTGTTGTTACGTGTTGATGGGTTACAATGAGGAAACATGAAAATAAACTGGACACGGCATAATACACTTTGAAAGACGCTGTACTGGACTCAATTAGTCCTCTGAGTAATAGATGTCCCTAATCGCCTTCCAGCGACCACAGCTCTTATGCATCATATCCAACTAACCTAGGTCACAGTGCGCAAGCAGCCGCTCCAATTCATCCGTGACTTTTTGCGCGGCCACCATGAGTTGTTCGACTCCAGGCTGAGCTGCTTCCGGGGCTTGGTTGCACGCGGCTACCAATTTCTCGACCGCTTGGGCCACTTGCCTGGCCGCGCTCGTCAGCTGTTCCCGGCAGGCCGGGTTGTGCAAGGTCGGTGCTACCACCTGATGTAAACATTTATATAAAGTTACTAAACATAGTTCACAAGTTATTTCAACTAATAATGACGTCATGCAATAGTGATGCATGTTCACTGACAGGCGTTTCTACGAATTGACAAACGGCAAAATACCTTCGTTAACACAATTATGTGAATAATAATGGTATTAACAAAAAAAATCTGATGTAATGCAAAAATAAGGAACTTAAATTAATGTTTTACTTTCAACACTATTAAATCCAGCATCGGGAGTTTTAGAGCGGATTAGTATAATATAGAATATTTTTATTTTACCTTTGCACAGGCGACAAGCTGGCTTGTGGCGAGCGCGCAGTGCGTGGCGGCCGCGATGATGCTGTTCTGCAGCTGCGGCTCGTCGCGGCACTGCGCGGCCACGTTCTTCGCCTTCAGCACCAGCGCCGCCGTTGTGTTCGCCACCGCCTTTGCTAGCGACAGCAATATATCCTGCGAACGGAAGGACATTTTACCACTTTCCTTAAAATTTTGAAATACACACATGCGCATTTAATAGGTGGTAGTACTATAGTTCGAACGGGGAGGCACCACTGCCGTGTTCACAATTCGCGGTGAATCAATTCGTGCGATACGATCGCAGAGGTGCGGTCCTCGGGTACTCTTACAGCGACCGTGTTAGTTCTCATGAGCAATCACCCATCTACGTACGATCTCAGAGAGGGCTTCAGTTCTATTTGAGGTTAGACGTGGCTGTCCATTGGCTGCAGGGACCGCTTTACATTAGGTAACCTGCACGCTCGTTTGCTATTTTATCCATATAAAAACATGTATAGGTAAAAAGTTAACACACTAATTTATAATAATTCTCAAGCGGGGAAATTATATTACCATAATAAATTATAAAATGTAAACCCGTTATTAGATGTAAGACAAATAACACCTTTTCGGAACAATCCAGCCGTGCGCCCTGAACTACGACATGCGTTTCCCAATCTTGAAGCGCGAACACCGATACGGACGCACGCGCTTGGTGCCTTTTAATTGACACGACAACCATGCGTCAGAACGAGACAACAACGTGTAGCCCCGCTCTGGCGCAGCGTCGGCAACACACAACAGGCAGCAGTCTTGTATAGATTTAAATGCAACACACCGTATGCGTGCATACGGACAGTATAACACGTGTGTTTGCTGCAGTCAACGGATTAACACGTTCCGAATAACAGCATTGCGGGAGCCTTTACCACCTGCAAAGTTACGTTGAGCGGAGACCTTTTACACCAGTTAGTTACTGTCCATTATTTATTATTATTATTTCATAGAATATCTCATATCGACGTCCCCCTGGCGCAGTATTTACCATAACGGCCTGATACAAAGGATTCTACTTAATATCATGCATGCTCGTTTGCTATTTTTATAATATAAAAAAAGAGTATGCGGTTATATTTTTTAATATTTGAAGAGTAGCAAATAAGCGTGCAGGCCACCTGATGTTAAATGGTCACTGCAGTCTATGGACACCCATATCTAACTTCAACCACATCTTTAACCGAAACACAAGAATTGCTTCACGATAGATTATGAGAACAGCGGTGATACTTGCCGGGTTGAACTATGGATCTACCACCTATTATATATACTATTATTACTAAATTAAATTACTGCAAAAATCAAATAACAAGTTTTTTTATGGAACAATAGTAGCCAACGAGCGTGCAGGCCATCTGATGTTAAGTGGTCACTACAGCTTATAAACATCTACGTGTAATCTCAAACGAAACTGTAGTTTTGTCGGAGGTGTTACGTAGATGCGTCACTGCTACTATTCCTGCGGACTGAGATGGTCGCTTCACTGTAAGTGTGCCCATTTGATGGTAAGTTGATAATAATCTTCTATTGCCTATGGCTGCTGCTGGATTTGCTTATGGACATCTGATACCGACCTCGAAAAAGCTTTATGTATTTTACTGATTAATAAAACCTCAAAATGTCGAAATCGGCGTTTTAACTAAGGGTGGTGGTAGAGATGGCTATGGATTTCAAAAACTATACTTTCATTTTATAAAACAATATCCACATACGGAATTAACTAGGAATCGAACCTGGCTGATATTGTACCACAGGCATAAAATGATTATTGGCTCCAACCCTTTCTATGTCACACTGCTGGGCACGGGTCTCTGCACCAATGTGGATTGGTGGAAATATGGATCCGTGGACAAATTCGTGTCGAATGTTTTCAAATCGCTCACAAGGTCAACGATATTTTTTAACAACTGCTGTGCAGTGATAACAATCGAGACCGACAGCTTTACGTGCCTTTCGAAGCACGGAAGCGCCCATTTTGCTATTAGTGGCCATATATACACGCCACTAGCGTTCACTCGTGCAAATGCCGACCGCACCGATGTTGCTTAACTTCGTTGATCGGGTACGATCTACGCAAGCCGCGGGTTTTACAGTGACATATGCTGACTATTACTTGATCATAATACACATGTCTGTTTTCTATGTATCAACTATATACATCAAACGGTCAATCTTATCTTATATTTTAAGCAATTAACATGCTCAATATTGACTGTACATTGAGCACGTAAAAGAAATTTAAAAATAATATTTAATATTAAGCGTTCAGAATAAAAACAGCGCGCGTCCTTCTATTGTGCCCTGCAAATCCAATCTCCAATCCTTACAAAAAATTCCTGCTCATAAAACCGGTTCCTTCTCTTATTCTTTATCGGTTCATGCGGTTAAATTGTGGAACTCACTTCCGCCATATATTCGTGTCTCTAAGACAATTGCTTCATTTAAAAAGAAAGTCAAAGAGTACTATTT
>DWKL01002885.1:0-12120 GCA_018249415.1 Phareas burnsi | reverse complement strand
AACAATTCCTGTTTCGATTGGAGAGGTGCGGTTGCCGGGTACATTTACAGCGAAGCGACCATCTTAGTCCTCAGAAATACACTTCACACACAGAAATATATACACAGACAGGACTGAAGTTCTATCTGAGATCATAGTAGAATACGGTCTCAGATAGGACTTTAGTCTTGTTCGAAGTTAGATGTGGGTGTTTATGGGTTGCAGTGGCCACTTAACGTTAGGGAGCCTGGACACTTATTTGCTACTTACTCTTTTTAACAAAAAAAATAAAGATAATAATAACATCATTCATAAATAATAAACATTGACATAGTATTAGATACTAGATTTTCAGTGTACTCAGGCATCAAAAGTTTATATACATAATACATACATCTTAAGATATGAAAACTGAAAGACCTACGAGAGTTAGGTCAGCTAGACACATTCAAAGGCATATTGTTGCCAGTTTAAAATTACTGTTGCACGAAGTCTTTCACAACCGACCGGCAGTGTTTATTACTTTCTGATTGGGGCTACATTGAAATAAGAATCACTCCGGAGCTCGCAAATCTCATGGGAAACCTTTGCTGTAAGGATATTTACAGGCAATTTGCGCAACGGTTCTATGTTACAGTGTAATATACCTTAGCAGCTATACCCTGTTAACATTACACCTTTAATAAAAGTGTACGTTTTTGCATGTCTAACTTGGATTCAAACCCGAGGCAGGTGGCCCGTGCCCAGCAATGGGACGGGTTGAGGTTGATTGGGTTGAAGATGACGCATGACATCAATTTTATTTTTCCTTCTTCAGCTTCCTTATTTCACCTCTTTGTCGATTTGTCCGTAACATCATCATAAATATCTCATACTTTTATAACTCTACCCTAAGGTTATCTGGAAGAGATCGTTCTTAGAGATAATAGCGCCTATTGTTATATCTTGTCTTTCTGTTCTCTATATTATTATATCTGTTTTTGGTTCGGTGCGCAAAAGTGTTGTCTTTAAACATAAATAATATGAAGTATATTTAACGATGGATCACTATAGCCGTGCATGTACATAAATGTTATTAGATTATAAGTATGTACCGTATACTGTAATCTATTTTAACATGCCACATAGAATTTAACTGAGGTTGCGGAGTACAAGGCACTAATTAGGCTATATACTGTTCAACATGTTCGGCTTGCCAAAGCTTAAATTAATGCTTTTTTATATTATATCAAATGAGCGTGGAATCCACCCGTTGGTTGTCGTTCATCAACATCCGTAATTCCATTTTTTTTATATTTGAAGAGAAAACAACGAGCGTATAGGTTACACAATGTTAAGTGGTCACTGTAGGCCATCGACATCCACATTTAAGCACAAACAGAACTGAAATTCAATCTTAGGTCGTATATATGTAGATGCTCCTCTCCTGAGAACTAAGATGGTAGCCTCGGTATAAGTATGTCCGGCAACCGCGCCCCTCCAACCGAAACAATATAGTTCTATTATCTATCAAAATAGATTTGAAATCTTACTTAAGGTCAGCCACAAATGCATTGCTACCTTTGAGGACTAAGTTGAAACGCCTCGTGTTAATGTTTATCCCCTACATATCCTTCAAATCAGAACACAACAGTATTTAAAACTTCTGGTATATGGGAAAAATACATATAGCTGTAGTATCCGTAATGTCGAATCGTGGAAAGTACCTAACTACCCAACCTTTAACGTTTTAGTTATTTTCATTAACCAAGAAATATTATTTAATGTATCTATCTCGTTAAGGTATATTTCTTTTCGAACATTTTTAAATTTCCTTTTGTAGTTTCAAAATTCTATCTGCTACAATAACATAGTGCATTCGGCAACAAAATTTTCCTTTCTCCATTGATTCACTTTTCTTCAAAGACAACTGCAACGTTGGTATGTAAAATAATTTAAAATAAAAGTGGCTTCAAATAAGAACTAAATCGCGTCTTTCAGAAAAATAAATATTTATAAGGCTTCCAATATCAAGTACTTTCTTAGTTTTCTTCAACAAATGATAAGAGGCTTAAGGACTAACATTTTTAAGATTTATTTGAAGAGTTTTCAGGCTTTATTTAAGTCTTATTTTTTGTAAAATCAAATTTATTTTGAGGTCTTAAATTGATCTTAAAATATTAAATTGATTTAAATGGGCAATCCTATCGCTATGTTTAAACTTAATTTAAGGGGGTAACAAATAATATCTATAATCACATCCACGTGGGGCGTTACAGTTATTCGTCGCTGCTAACAGATCATCTTGGAGTGCTGTGACCATTGTCTATCTTCAGATGAACTGAAAACCTGCCTGCTACTTAAACGAGATAAAAAGTAAGTATAATTCTTCAAGCTTGTGTACATTATTAACATACACAGCAATGAAAGCCTAGTGGTAATATATCGGCCTCTTATACTGGGGACCTGGGTTCGTATCATAGGCACATAACTATGGTTTTTCAAAGTCATTTCCATATTAGAAATGTATTATCATTTGATTTAATGGTAAAGGAAAACATTGTGGGGAAATCTATATGCTCGAGAGTTCTTCGCAAAGGTCTCAAGAGTGTTTTCAGTCTACCAACGTACTTGACCAGCATGGTGGGCAGTCTAACTCTTTTTCAGACAGACCTGAGCCCAACAATGGGACCGCAGAGGGTAAATGATGACGACGTACATGTTTAGTATGTAAGTAAATATCTACTGCGAGTTTCCTTCAGGCAAGTTCACAGTATAAATCAATTACCCTGGGAACGAGAGTAACCGCGACATGTGGACGGCGACCCACTAAGTTATCGCAAAATTAGAAGTAATTGAGTTTGCACAACAGTTGTAAACTGAACATTGAGTGTATACCGCCCGGCGTTACACTTAAAACTATAGTCGCACTGGGCACTTTAATAGCTGGTAGAGCTATAGATAGACCGGCGAGGTACCACCGCCGCTCTCACAGTCCGCCGTGAAGCAATTCTAATGTTTCTGTTGGAGAGGTGCGGTTTTCGGGCGCACAGCGAGGCGACTATCTTAGTCCTCAGGAGTAGTGACGCATCTACGTATCACCTCAGATAGGGATTTAAACCTGTTTGAGGTTAGATGTTGATGTCCATGGACTGCAATGACCATCCTTACATCAGGCAGCATGCACGCTTATTTGATTATCTTTTCACATAAAAAGGCAACTGGTTTGTTTTCATTTTTCTGCTGATTATAAACTCCGTTTAAACGATTGCCGGCACATTATGGCCCATCTTCGGCGTATATGTAATTTAAGATAGTGATCAATCATATAAACGATTTCGATAAATTCGTTTCTAATCGATTATTTGTTCATAGTTTTCTTTTAAGCGTAAAAAAGTTTACCAAAAAATAGTGTCAGCCTAAAGGTTCCTATGGTATCGAGTAAGCCAATCCATACTGTTCACTTACTTCTTCGGCGTTTGAAATCGATCATCATTTATATTTTTGTGGTATGCAGTAGTAGATTTTACGAAATTGTTATCTATTTGTTTTGTATAAGTATGGTATAAAAAAACCAACGATAACGATGTTGAAGGATCATTTTTATCGAAGTAAAGTATATTATATAAATATTAAGCACGTATGTATATTATGTATATGTATATTATATAAATATTATCTATATTATTTTGGGTATTATGTACATAAGTAAATACTTTTCTTAAATTATATAAAATATAAACACTATCGTTTAACATCCTTATATCCAAAGAAGACATTCGTTACCATCATCATCATCAACCCATTACTGTCCCACTGCTCTGTCTCATCTCAAAATAAGAAGGGTTAGGCCATAGTCCACCATGCTGGCAAAGTGCGTTGGTAGACTTCACGCATCTTCGAGAACTTTACAAAGATCTTTCAGATTTGTAGGTTTCCCCGCCATCTTTTCCCTCACCGTTAAAGTAAGTGACAATTAATTTCTTATAGACATCCACAAATATAAAAGGGATATTATATTATCTTGGCGTTACCACTGCAACCTCTAATATGTGTGTGATCAAAAATACATAAAAATATTAGCAATTTACTGCATCCACATAAGTAAGTATTTAACGTTATTTAGTATAAAAGCTGGGGGTTTATTACAAACGTCTGGAAAGGCACAGATAACGGAACAAGCAAAACGTATGTGTCGTATTCGCGCATGAAAATTTTAATCCTTTCAGATAAATTCCCTCATTTTGCGTTGCTTTTTTTAATAAAATTTAAGAAGAAGGAGGGAGAAGATTTAATCATATAAATATTTGACGTAAGAAAAATTGGAAAGGAAATCGAAAATGATTAAGAATTGTTCTTCAATAAAAACTGATAGAATCAGAAGTTATGTGCAACAATATTCAACTCGACGTAAAGTAGTTACTGCAACCTATCTTATTTCTACAACCTATCTCAGATAGGATAATACTTCTCACCTAATACTGATTGATATCTGATATATATGATGTGTTGTTACTCCTAAGAGCTTTTTATCCAATGAAAGCGGCATCCGAGAGTTGACGAGCAATGTCTGAATTAAGTGGACACTCTCGCCCACGGACATCGGTTAACTATCCCAAATAGGACTCTTACTTAATGTTGATCGCAGATGTGTTGTCGTTCCTGTGATAACCTAGGGGTGAGATTCCGGCCTCTCATCCCCATAATCCGGGGATCTAATTCCGTACGCAACTGATTTTTGGAAGTTATGTGCTTCTTAGAAATTAATTATCACTTGTTTTAACGGTGAAGGTCACACATCCGGGAGTTCTCTGTAAAATTCTCAAAGATGTGTCAAGTCTACCAATCTGCAATCGGTAAGTATGGTGGACTATGGCCTTACCCTTATTATTCTGAGTGGAGACTCGCACCCGGCAGCGAGACGACATCAATTTAATAATACAGGTATAATACTGGAGCGCAGTATCGCTGCAACTTTGTTATAAGGAAGAAATAGATAGGACGATAGTGCCGGAACAGCCAAAATGCGATTTTTTTAAGACTAATAAAGCACGCCTAACATTTGTCAACCTTAGGACCTTTTGATTCAGAAAGCATTAATTAGAATAGCTCAACTACTATAAGTTGCTAACATACGGCGCCGAAATGTGGTTGCGAACCACGTTAGGACACGGAAGACCTAGTCCTCAAATTTAAAGTCACTCAGCGAACTATGAAACGAGTACTATGCGTATGGCTACGTGGACCGACGACCTGAAGGAGCCAGGTAGGAAGAGCTAGATGAGGGCTGAGCAGAGTGTGTGGTGGTGCGCTTTGACGGAGTCAGAGAAGTCAAGGAAGGAATCCTATATCCAGCAGCCGAAAGACACAGGCTGATGATAATGATAATAATGGTGATGATGATAATTACAAATAGGTTGAAGTTATGGTCCTACACAGCACATAGAGATTGCTGTGTAGGATAATAACTTCAACCTATTTCACCGTAATTTAAACAGTATTTTATGTTCTTTAAAAAGTAATTATTTTTGCAAATTTGCCCACAGTTGTTTCACAAACATTGCTCATGCCTCCCGCTGGATCCTTAAACATTCCAGCGTCATATTTATACACAATTTTACGCTCCTGTTTTTGTTTGTCGAAAATTTTACTACGTCCTTTATGTCATTACGGCTACGCCTTGCCATCTCCAAGTTGCCTTTGCACAAAGGCATCGTCGGTTCATTTTTAATGAAAATTAAGATTATGCTATTACTTTAATGTGAGATAGTTTTTAATCGTCGAGATATTTTTAAAGCTTTTCTTCTTATAAACCATTTTCATGTTTTTATATAATATAAGTAATAAACGAACAAGCATTTCCCAATCTCATCTTCCCCAATAGCAAGCCCAAATAGCGTCTTCGAAACTAAGTCAGAGCGTTTAGAAAAAATGCATTTGCCGTACTTACATTTTGCATTTAAGACATTATAAGATATAAGATAATATAAGATAAATTAGCATCGATGCAGCCGGAGCCAAATCATAAAGGATTCTGCCGCCTTCGTTTTCTGTATGTAAAGTTAATTTAGTTTGTCCAATGGTTACTTAAGTTAATTTGCCTTACTAAGAACATTTGATAGATGGTACAACTATAGTTCGGCCGGCGAGGTACCACCATTCTCGTAATCCGCCGTGAAGCAATACTTGTGTTTCGGTTGGAGAGCCGCGGTTGCGGGGTAAACTTACAGCGAGGCGACTATCTCAGTCCTCAGGAGTACGTGCCTACGTACGACCTTAGATGGAACTTCAGTTCTGTTTGAGGTTGAATGAGGTCCATAGCTGTAGTGATTGCTTAACATTAGGTGGCCTGCATACTCATTTGCTACTCTTCTAACATAAAAAACACCGTAACGAAATATTACTGCGAAGTAACTTTTACGTAGAATTTTCCAGTTTTACCATACCCTTTAAATTAGTGCACAACAGCTTAATGCAGTTGCCATAAGACATAAGTAGATATGGTAGGGTTATTGCCGCAGATGGACTGCAAAACGTTCCACCACCTCCACGAAAGTTAAGAACATTTAATTCACTACGATATTTGCAGGTATTTCGGTATTTCGGAACGCGAAAACTTATTGGACACGTACGAAAGTCGCAAAGCATTAAATATTATGTGTAGAAGAGCAAGTTTCTAACTAATGGAACGCTGTTCGGAGCTTTTGACGCTCTTATCGAAGAAGCTTTCATGTCATTTATTAATAACATAACAAACCTGTTTCGACTTTCGTTATGTTGAGCTTTGTATGACAGCTTGACGGGAGACAAATCTGGCAAGCCCGTATTTCTATTTGTAAAAGAATAAACTAAGAATAAAAGTCATATAAATGATGAGTCCTCACCTAAAAGATTTTCCTTGTAATGTTATATTTTTTCGTTATTTTTATATTTCTACAATAGAAGTATATTAGTGAGAATGAATGCCAACATCCACGTTTGAAAGTACTTTAGCTTTTTTGTTGTTACATTTTACGGAGGATAGAAGTAAATTAATATAAACGTGGTAATATCATTTTTATGTTCCGTCCGTTATATAATTTTCTGTCGATAGATCGATTTAGTGATGTCCAAATTACAAAGTACTTATTACCGAATCGATTATATTGTATAAATAATATAATCGATGCAATTGTAATGTAATTCGCATTCGCTTTTGTAGAATCGTTTTTTTTATCTATTTTATCTTTTTATTTTCTCATCATAATATAATATAAATAGAGAAATTAGCCATTTAAAAGATAATTCTATTTGAAAATGATGTCTAATCTAATCTTAAACAAACAATCGAATTATAAATTTACGTGATAGCGACATAGTCTGTGGTTTAGATCAACGTGAGGTCTTAACTATTCATAAAATGCAGTCAATAGGTGGTAGAATTATAGTTCGCCCGGGGAAGTACCACAGCCAACCCTATAATCCGTCGTATAGCACTTTTTATGTTTCGGTTGGTGGTACGGTTATCGGGCACACTTACAGCGAGACGACCATCTCAGTCCTCAGGAGTAACACATCTACATACGACCTCAGATAGTACTTCAGTCCTGTTTAAGTATAGATGTGGATGTCTATGGGTTACAATGACCACGTAACATCTCGTTTACTATTTTTCAAACATTAACAAAAAGTTATAAAACTTTACTGTTAAGGAGTAAGGAACATAAAATTGTAAATTTCAAATAGAAAATAGAAAATAGATAAAGTGTAATAACACCCCACGTAGTTCAATGGTCATCCTGTTGGCATTGCGAAGGGTTCCGGGTTCGAGGCCACGTAAGGACAATTAAACAATAAAGTTATATATTTGTTCCGGGTCTCGGTATTTGTGTACCTACGTATATTTGTATACCCATGTCATCTATAACACACACTGAAGAACTGAGTGTAAAAAACGGGTGCGTGTGCCTTTGTATAATTTCAGAAAGCATAAACTTAAGTTTTGAAGGTAAAAAACTTTGACTTCCAGGCGTTAGAACTTTTTGTGGTTGTATTCCGGAGGCCCTACCGTCGCACCTATTTCTGATTTATAACACCAGCTTTAAACGCTACTGTGTTCTGGTGTAGAAATTGTAATGGGTTACACGGGACATTTTAACTTAGTTCTCAGGGGTAACAATGCATTCATGGCCATCCTCAGGAGTTCAGTCCTATTCGGAATTGCTTGCAGATGTTCATGGGCGGCATTGTCCGCTTACCATTAACTGGGTTACTCGTTGGCCACTTCTTTGCTACAGACAAAAACAAAGCCCATTTTTCTGTACATTTTATGGCCATTAGAGTAAACTTCCAAAATTCACGTGCTCGAAAAAATCATATTAACATACGTCAATATACATAGCTACGCCATTTATCAAAGTGAGAGTCAATAAACATTATCCGCTCCAGAATATTTGGGATAGTTCGCCCGGACAGCGGGGCTTGCGCCCCATTACGTAATTACGAGATGCTCGCTCGAAAGGTGAACCATCACAGCATTACGCTTGGAGATTTATAGTGAAGTATTTACGCTCTTAAACACACCAAACTGAAGTAGTGATGGCCTACGGGTATGAGATACGGCCTCCCACGAAGGGTCCAAGTTTCGTATCCCAGGCACGTACTACTGATTTTTTGAAAGTACTATGCGTTTTAGAAATTAATTATAACGCTATACTTTCTACATTCATAGCCCCACAGAAGAATTCCCTGTAACGTGGGGACCATAGACAAATTCATAAATTAATACTATAATATATATGTAATACTAAACACCCAGACCTAGAACAGAAATCTAAATTCATCATTTAGATATCTGCTTGGTCAGGAATCAAACCCGGAACCCTCTATGTGTCAGACAGGGATGATAATCGTCGCAAACACATTTTCTATAAGATAGAAATAAATGTGGCAATAGCGCGGCTGCAGGTAATCATAAACAATTCCACGTTATTGGGGTTGCAGTCATAAAATTTAAACTCAATATTTCAATGACAATTAGACATAAGCAGAAACTTGGGCCTCAGAGGAGGAGCTGGAAGTTTTAAGGTATGCAAATAGGAACCGATCTCAAGGTTAATGCAGTTTAGAGAAATGCTGGGTTATGTTTATGAAATTATAATTCACACCTTGTTTTCCATTGTTTCAAATTATTCCAATTTTTGATTAAGTCCAGGGAATGGGTATAATGAAATTATCCGGGTTATCCGATTATTGTTATTTATCTACCTGTTATATGATTACGATATCAATTTAGAGGTGGTAGAACTGTAATTCATCCGGGGAAGAACCACCGCCGTCATCATAATCTGCCGTCAAACAGTTTTTGTGTTTCGGTTGGAGAGGTACGGTTGCCGGGCACACTTACAACGAGGCGACCATCTTAGTCCTCAGAAGTAGTGACACATCTATGTACGAATGAATTTCAGTTTTGTTTGAGGTTAAATGTAGGTGTCTATGGGCTGCAGTGACCACGTAAAAAAAAGAAAAATCAAAGGTATGCCTTTGATGTCTTCTGACCATTATAATAACTATTAGATAACCAAAGTTTTAATAGTTTTTGCCCGTTTTTAACACTTTCTTACTCTTAGGGTACTCTTGCTTTAGTTGTGTGCAGATATACACATACATTTAACAATAATGACCAAAATTCAAAAATCGTGCCAGCATGCCCTTTTATTGAGCATCAGATTTGTCAGTTACAAATAGGGGAGCAGTAATATTCGATGCAAAATAAAATTTATAAGCACAACACTTGAGCTGAAAACGAGCAGGGCATATAACCCAGATTCCAGAATTTTCACATGCAGGAAACGTAGCACTTGATGGAAAGGGTCCAGAAGAAAAAAGAGCGAAGACAGATCTAAAGACAGCTGGAACGACGAGGTACAAAAATAACAATCACAAATTGAATGAAAACAGCAAAATATAGAGACAATAAGTGGTAGGACCTTAGTTTGGTCTGGGGAGGTACGCTATGAAGCAATGCTTGTGTCTCCGTTAGAAAGATGTGGTTATCGGGTACATTTACAAGCGAGGCGACTAAGTCCTCAAGAGTAATGACGCGTCTACGTACGACCTCAGATAGATAGTTATATTAGAAGTTAGACGTGAGAGGTCATAGGCTACAGACCAGACCACTTCATATCAGGTGGACTGCACGCTCACGCTTGCTACTCTTCAAACATAAAACAAAAAACACAAATCAAAACAATTATACATGAAGAAAATCTTTGACTTAAATCACTTAAGTATAATTATGTTTATGTAAGTGCTTATGGTGTCAAGAAACAATAAAAAGGCTTTGTTGCAAAAAAAAATTGAGTCGCAATGTGGACGAGTCTTTCCGAGCGATAGGAAAGACCTGGGGACCTGATATACTCCACCACATTGCTCCAATGAAAATATTGAATTAAATATTAGTAAAGTTTTACGCGCAAATTAACTCTCCTAAATTATCATAATGTTCGTTTCCTAATATTAAGAGACGATTTTTGAGATCTCGCGGTGTAAGTGGCAATTCTAGTCATTTGACGCAATTATTCTGCTTTAACGAAGTTCTGCCAACTAAAGTCAATGCCAAGTGCCAAATGTAGACTTCACTATAGCCTTCATTTTACTATACACCCAATTGTCCTTGTATTGTAAATACATATATAGCTCAAAACGACTTCATTATGTAAATTATATCTTTATGCGATAATAATTCATTCACTTTTAAATTAATATCATTACCTAGATTGAAAGAATTCTCTTTTTAAAATTGAAATTATATCGACAATAATTTACTAATTTTAAGCTTAATTAAAAAATAATTTTCTGGATGAAATTACTATAAAAGAAACAACTGACAATTGAGATCTTCCCAAAAATGGCTAAAAAACAGTCATTATATTTACGACGATATGTTTAATAGAAAAGTTTTAAATGTAGAAAATAAATTAAATAATGTAGTTTTAATAAATAATATCCAAAGTATCATATTACACATGCTCCAAGGAGATATTTTAATAATGTATAAACTTATTGGTTCGTTTGAAGCTCGAACAATGTTCTCAAGATAACTCCATGTATAATATTATCTCAGCAAAGGTACATAGAGTACTTGGATGAATCGATGTTTGAGTTTCTCCGTATGCATAATCGATACAATAACGAAACCATCTGTGTGCTCTTTGCCACATGAGTCATGCATTAAACTAAAGTTCCCATTGAGAATTTAACAATGTTCACTACCTTTTCTTTTCCACGCCTATTTTAATAATAATTAAGTTTTAATTGATTAAAATTTACAATAACATGTAAATAAAGAATTAATAAACTATTAAAATTCAGAAATAAATTATGCAATTATTTTTGATATATTCACAGAATTTGTAAAATTCACATGTTTATTGTCGTATTCCTATGAATAGAAATGTCCGTTTGTACAAAATCGCTAATCTCCGAAAGTTTTAACCGATTGATATGAAATTTTGGCTCAACGTTGTATTCGAATACGGTGTGGAGATGGAACGCTATTGTGGGTAAAAACGCTATTGTAGGTAAAAATTTACAATTAAATTATAAATTGTATTAATTTATAATAAGCAAGCATCGTCCCCGGCTTATGTAGATCGTAACCGATATAAAAAGTTAAGCAAAATCGGGCGCGGCCAGAAGTTGGATGGATGACCGCTAATGGCTAATTTTTATGAGTGATTCCATGCTTCAGAAAGAACATTAAGCTGTCGGTCCCCCTTGTTATCATTGCAAAGCAATCGTTAAACCTTATATGAAGACATGTAGGCGGTTTGAAAGCATTTAACTTGGGTTGACCACTAATCCATATCTCCACCGATCCGCTTTTTGGATTTGTGGTGCAGCAGCTTTGTGCAGTACCCTCCAGGAATCCCCCAGTGGTGGGGAGAGACCCGTGCCTAACAACATGATATAAAAAGGGCTACAGTCAATTTATAAATGACTATTTATTACTTCTCAGTATTTTTTTCATAATTCCCATATATATAATATTAATAATTTCATTATATAAATTATATCATTTCATTTTATCTATAACGTTTTATATAAATTGTTTTAAGCTTTCACGATTTGTATTCATATATTTATACTGTAAACGGGACTTAATCGCGTAATATTTTAATC
>DWKL01002884.1:0-12122 GCA_018249415.1 Phareas burnsi | reverse complement strand
CCGGAAACATATCTTCATCAAGTGGAACTAGTTTTGAGCTTAGCAAAAGAATAACAATTTAAAGAAGAAAATAGGGAGAATATATTTTATATACAAGTAATACAAAACAGGAACGACAAACAACCAATAAAGACGTAAAAACTTGAATCGTTAGATTTATAGTTATACCAGCTTCGCAAGTTCAATAACCTATGGTTTTTATCATTCGTATCGCGACTAGCTGGTAAATATTACGTCTACGTGTGAGTTTATGGTGTTTCACGCATTTGTAAAAATAGTATTCGTTATAAATAACAATATAACATTTTACAGGATATTAAAATATAATTAACACAAATTAAGTAATCTTTGTCTATTACAATCTTTGTCTATTAGTAGGTATTATTAGTAAGTAGTGATAGACTTGATAAGGATAATCATAAAAATAGATACTTAGTTCTGATTGATTTTATAGCGTCGTGTACGCACATTACATTTTTTTAGCCTGCGCTATCCAGATCTGCTTTTAATTGAGGGGGCAGCGGTGGTAATTCCCCGGTCGAACTATAGTTCTACCACCTGTCACTCATAATCCGCCCTGAAGCAGTTTTTGTGTTTCGGCTGGAGAGGTGCGGTTGCCGGGCACACTTACAGCGAGGCAACCATCATAGCCCTCAGCCTTGTTTGTGGCATATGTGGGTGTACATGGGTTGTTGTGACTACTTAACAACAGGTAGCCTGCACGCTCGTTTGCTACCCTTCAAACATAAAAAAAACATAAAATCGCTTCTTCTTTAGTCTTAAGCCAAATCGGGAAAATTTATCT
The DNA here is from genome assembly GCA_018249415.1 of Phareas burnsi. NCBI lineage: Eukaryota > Metazoa > Arthropoda > Insecta > Lepidoptera > Hesperiidae > Phareas > Phareas burnsi. Next base: position 11,317 of record DWKL01002884.1, on the reverse strand, counting down.
CCTCATATAATAACCTACCATGTACCTAACAATTTATGAATTTACAAAGGCCTTAAAATATTAGACCTTGACATTTTACAATTTAGAGCTATCCTTCATCCTAACGTCAGATGAGCATGTAAAAAATGGACGCGTCATTCTACCTCTCATCTATTGGCAGCCTTTTATTATTTTTATCGATTATCATAGCCGTCAAGCTAGGTTAGCGTCAAGGTTATATTTAGCAGTCCAGACGACTGCCACAGTTATACATAGGACCGACCCGAACAATATTAATCACTTTAAAATGAAATATGCTTAGTGCAAGTAATTTAAAAATTCGAAGTAAGTAACAAAAACGGGATAATTAAAATTACTTTTACATATCAGTTCATCTTACCTCTCCATCTTCAGGAGTAGCACGCACCTGAGCCACTTCATATAAAGCTCATGGTATTTTAGTTAAACATTTCTATGGGCGGTGATGACCATTAAAAATGGACTTTTGAAAGTTCGCTGCGTCTGTCACATAAAACAATAACAAAAGAAATTACGTCTCTATCGTGACTACCCTACCCTCTGAACTCAATGTAATTTATGGGCTAATTATTCTTTACTTTCATTTGTTTCGTAGTGAAATAAGTTTACGTGTGAAGTCACGCAAAACCACTTAGCTTTGATGGTGCACTCATTCCCAAGGTTGTTCTATAAGAATTAATTAAAATGTAAATAAAAAAATATAGCGTTTCTTGTTCTCCAGAGACTCTGGCTTCAAGTTCACCGACACTTGCTGTATGTGCTATAATTATGGTTGGTGCGTAACTATACTGTGGGACCCTGGTAGGGTTATCACGTCTTAATCCAGATCAAGACGTGGTTCTTGACTGTACGCGACGATTTTATTTTGATAGAAGTGCCTTTGAATAGCATTAGTACGATTCCGATCTCTGAAGCGAAAGGCCCATGATTTCTGGAAATTAAGTGCCATTAAAAATTGTTATCACATGCATTAACGGTGTTAGAAAATATCGTGAAAAAACTTACATACTTGAGAGAGCTCTTTATTTTTTTTAAAGTATGGGAAGTGTACTAATTTACATTTGGCTAGCGTTGTATGGTCCTAACTCTCTTCACGGTGAGTTGTAATTCGTGCCCAGTATTTGGACAGGAATGGATTATTCATCATGTTTACCAGCGATGTCTACACCAATTGAGATAATACGAACTCCAACTGTACTATATGTACGTTTTTATGTAAGATTTGTTTCCAAATCGTTATATAGCTGTTCTTTCAAATTTATTTATAATTTTTAATTTTTTTAAAGTACTCTTATTATTGGCATATTTTCTTAAATCTTGTGAGTATGTAATTGTTTCTCCGGAACCTTTTACTTTACTTCCTCTTTATTCATGTACCGATCACGATCACATATCTGAAATATATTTTTTGTTTCATAAATCAAATACTTAGGTAGTTAAGTCTTTCTCGTAATTTATTTAAAGATTTCAAAATATATTTAATCTCTAAGTTGATTGAAAGCTAATCGAATTGATTAAAAATCCAGAACATAAAAATATAATATCTTATTTCGTTTAAAGTTAAATATTTCATACCGACGACGGATCGTTGACCCGCCTGCATAATTGTTTAGATTAGTTGCTCAACTTCGTAAAACATTAATACTCAGGGCAGCCCTAAAGCCAGCCATTAACATTGAATTGACTAGTAATGTAGCAGTTACGTGCGTTTACACATGCATGAGAACTTCGCAATATCATCTTTTTCGGTTCTGGTTCCACAGGCGCCGCGCATTCAATACGCGCGCGCATACAATAAGAATAGAATTTCTATTTAAATATTTGAGTTACAATTACGTCAGATGAATTCCAAATTTCTACTTAAATATTTCAGTTATAATTGCGATTTATAAATTTGAAATAACTATTTTATTGCTTACAATTATGATATACGTAGATGGATTCGTCAAATATAGATAAATTCGTCAGCCATTCTTCAGAAATGCGTGACGAAATGGTTCCAGTTAAGGTGTACTTTGATTTCTTTATCACGCTCGAGACCTTTTATGTATTTTTATATAGATAATTATAAATATTAGCTGTATTTGATCACGACACACATTTTCCGAGTTACATGACCAATTTATTCTAAAGTTATATAAGTAAACAAATTACAAATTCAAGCAACAGACTCAACAATAATTTTATTCAATTAATATTGTCCTCTTCAGTATTTGTAACAGATGGTTGAGAAATGCGGCCACTTAATATTGTAAACAAAAACATGCAAAAAATAATCAAAAAGTAATTGCGAAGCTGGTATACAACCATTGAAGTTTCAATTCGTTAAAACCATGTTTGTTGCTATGACTTCATACCGCTACGAGAATCTAGGCACGTTAATCTGAAGTAGTACTTTGCTGTCAATTGTTGACAAGTTCATTTAAGGATCCACAAGGACACTACCCATAAGCGCAGGTGCCAAATATGCCAAGTTGCCGTCACTCGCCGAGAGCCTATTGTTCTGAGCGAATTGTATCCGCCTCTGCTATTAGCGTATAAATGACTGAAATGAATACTTAAATGTTGATTTAAATAAATGTTTTAGATATATAACACACTACGTCGCATTTCTTTAGTGAACAACTAAAGGTTAGAGCCAAAAGATTGGTAATTTCTTGGATCTTCTTATTGGATAATAGAGATCTTAATGTTGGATAATAGTTGTCTTTTACGATTAAAATAAAATAATCCTTTTTTGATAAAATTAAAAATACAAATATTTAAAATTTATTGTATTTGTAATGATAGTATTTTTAATATAAATGTGTATAATTATCTTGAAGTACGTATCTATGGTATATTTTCTACATATAATAAACTTATAAATAACCGTTGTTATGATAAATAGGTAAAATCTCGTCTAAGTTAATATCATAATACGAAATGAACATAATGCATTCATCACATATCCCACACTATATGCAAAATATCTAGTTTCCCCCTTTGAAAAAAAATATTTTAAACCTAATAAATTAATATGCAGATAGGCAAAAAAAACTGTAATTTTTTAAAGTTGTTAAGTTTAAAATTAATTTATATTGCGGCGATTTAAAATCGATTTAGAGCACAGAAGAAGCTTCGATTAGAGCCTGTTATTGCAACTTTCATAATCGTGCTATTTCTTAGGAATTAATTTGCGGCGTCTATAGCAGTCGTTTTTGTGATAATTATCTCATAATGTATTGACTGTGAGAATGGTTATCAGAGATAATTAAGAATACACAATACAGTAAAAATGTATTTATTTCGTCTTTATTATTAAACCTCTCAATAAAAGGTAATACGGGCGGACTTAATGCCTGATGACATTATCTATCAAGAAACCCTGGTGCTGGTGAAATGTGTCAATATTGTATTTTACGATGAAATGAAGGTGATTTTATTCATGATAATGGCGATGATAATTATTGATTGATATTATTCCAATCATTAGTATCATTCAAATTGGTAAAACTCTGGGTAGAGTGTAGTGGAATCATTGCCCCATGTATTTTTCCTGCCTTATAGTATCCTAAAGCGCTGCTGTGTTCTGTTTCGAAGAACGTGGTCAATCACTATACTTACTACTTACAGAAGGTTTTCAAGCTAACTGTAATTGAATGCAGCTGTAAATGTATATGAAATCAGCTACAGATGTCTAATAGGTGGTGGTACTACAGCTCGTCCGGGGAGGTACCACCGCCGCTGTCATAATCTGCCGTGAAGCAATTCTTGTTTCGGTTAGATAGCTACGGTTTTAGGGCACACTTACAACGAGGCGGAATAGTAACGCATCTACGTACGATCTCATAAAAGCATTCAGTTCTGTTTGAGGTTAGATGTAGGTGTCCATGGGCTGCTGTGACCACTTAACATCGGGTAGGCTCCAAACTCGTTTGCTACTCTTCTCGCTAAAAAAATATTATTGCCATATTGGACCTAGAGGCAGGTAACCATAGCCAACAGTGGTCACTTAACTTATAGGTGGTAAAACCCTTCGTGGTTTAATCGAGAGAAAACCCTACTTCTGCTTTATTACAGCAGCGTTTAACCCTCCTGAGTTCCGATTGTAAGGCTGTCATAAGGAGAACACACAAGACGTTCCAAATTACTTCTCAAGAATAGCAAGGCACATATGACCAAAAGCACGTAGGCCTTCAGAAGGTGGGCCTATTAGAATCGATAACATATACCCATAGGCGGTAATGACCACTTACCACCAGCTGGACTGCAAGCCCGTTTGCTATTTCCATGCGATAAAAAATTATGTACACTGCGCATCTCTTTGCTATTTCTCAGTATCGTCGTCCGCATTACAGGGTCACTCTGAGTCGAAGGGTGCTAAGAAGCGAGATAAGAGTGCAAGCGGCAACGGGAACAAGCCGAGCCGGGGCGTGGCCACTTCGTTCGGCTTCAGACGCCGGCCGGCCAGCACCTCCCGCGCCGACGACAACGCGCGCAGGAAGCAAAAGCCACACGACAAAAATGGAAACGGAGGTACGTAAGCAAAATTCATCATCATCATCGACCTATTAATGTCTCACTCCTGGACACGGGTCTCCTCTCAAAATGAGAAGAGTTAGGCCATGGTCTGCCACTATGGCCAAGTGCGGATTGGTAGACTTCATACACTTTCGAGAACTTTACAAAGAACACTCAGATGTGTTCCTCGGGATGTTTTTCTTCACCACTAAAGCATGTTCGTATCAGACATTAATTATCACTCGTTTTAACAGAAGAAACTCGTGAATGTTACACCCTGATAATTTTTCATCGCGTCGTCAAAGACGTCTGTAACCTGCATTTGGCCATGACGATGGACTATGACCTAATCGTTCCGAACGTAGGACAGACACTCCTACCTTCCTTATCTAGGAGATGATAGAACTATAGTTTGTCCGAGGCGGTACCGCGGTTACCTCAACAAACGCAGTAAACCAATTCCTGCGTTTCGGTTGGAGAGGTGTGATTGCTGGGTATACTTATAGCGAGGTGTCCATCCTTAAGAGTAGTGACGCATCGATGTACGACTTCAGGATAGGGTTTCAATCCTGTTTAAAGTTAGATGTGGATATTCATCGGCTGTAGTGACCACTTAACATTAGACGAACTGCACGCTCATTTTGCTACTCTTCAAACATAAAAAAGGTCGTAACTACAATACAAAAAGGTCTTAATAAGAGGCCAGGCTTTAGCTAACTACATTATACTTAGACACACAAATATAGAAAAGCCATAAACGTAAAAGTAAACTTTTAATAACCTAATTCAGTTTGAATCGACCGCAGTATCGTTTGCGGTTTAAAAGGCAATAACCATAAAACCAGATTAGAACTTATTGAGATTTGATACACAGTTCTACTATTAAATTGAGAGGTGTGTTTTTGTGTTTCGGTTGGAGAGATGGTGTAACCGGACATTTACGGCGAGCCGTCTTAGTTCTCAGGAGTAGTAACGCATGTATTGACTTCTAACAAAATTTCAATTATGCTTGAGGTTAAATGTGGGTGTCCATGGGATCTTACCAACATAAAAAAAAATTAAAGCTTGTAAAAATGTTACATTCTGTTGCATTAAGTACTAGAAACAATTTAGCTCGATTTTTTTAACATATATTAGTCAATTATGCTAGATATGCATATCTGTTAAGAGGTCACTGCAGTCCACGGATACACATATCTAACCTTAAACAAGACTGAAGTCATATGTGAGCTCATACGTAGATGCGTTACTACGCCGAAGGACTAAGAGGTCTCGCCGTAAGTGTACCTAACAATCACACCTTTCCATCTGAAACGCAAGAGTTGTTTCACGGCAGATTACGAGAGCGGCGGTGGTATCTCACGGGACGAACTATAATCCTACCACCTGTTACCACTTTTTTTTCTTTTTTTAATGTAAGAAGATTAAAAATCAAACCAGCGTGCAGGCCACCTGATGTTAAATGGTTACTGCAACCCATACGTCTAATCGCAAACAGAACTTAAGTCCTATCTGAAGTGGGACATAAATTCGTTACTACTGAGGACTAAGATGATCGCTTCGCTGTAAGTGTACTTTCTACTATATTCTAAGTTCTTAACCAACGGCAAACAAATGTGTTGGTAAACAGGTTCGACGGAGGACTTGCGTCCAGAAGAGGTGTTGTCCGGTCGCTCAACGCCTCTCGCGCGACCTCGGAAGGAGACGGCGGGCCAACCACTGCGGACAAACAGGTACAATTTGTTTTACGTTGAATAGCTAAGAATTTCTATCATAGACTTAGGACTTTTAGTTACGCACAAACATATCAAAGTTTCGCATCCCTTACTACCCTATTACTATACTATATCCCTATATGTATCTATATAAGATACATGTAGGCAGTCTTCCGTGAAAAGCACAAAACAATATAAGATGGCCACAGATATTATCTCGCGCTAATTCTTCCGTTACTGCACTATATCTCTACTTAGAACTCACGCGTGTCTTTGAATTCATCTCTACTAGTTATGCCACTATTGCCATAACACCCTAAACTCAATTAGGCGCATGAATTACGCCTCCTTCGGAGTTTTATCATATTCTATTGTTCTTTGGTAACCTTTTTAGTAGTTCACGGTGGGCAATAAACCTAAATATGTATATTTTAACCTATGTTACTCTATGTAAAATCTTTTGTTTTTGCGTGAAAGAACCATGAAAATACATTCACCGGGTCCAAGATTACGCAATAAAAACAAACAAACAAAAATGTTCTACGCTTAACTAATATTTTAAAATATCAAAGAAACATTTTAAGTTCATATTTTTGTATAGTTACGAGAAGAAACTGTTAAAAAAACTTTTAAAACTAATGGAAACAATTAAATCATCCATTCACCATGACTTGGGACCACTCACGAATAATTAAAATTAAGAAAGCGTTCCTTCTCATGAATAAAAACACGATAATAAACAGAAGCCATCTATCTGTTTTCGCAAACGACAGCTCGACCACTTTTACTAATTTAATGTATTGATCGTAGAAAACATTCATGATAGGAAAGCAGTAGAAAATGTAAAGCTATTTAATCCTCTCATGTTAATACATATTTTAGAAAGTTATCGATAAAATGACATAATTTAAGTAAAGCCAGTCGCATCCTTGTAGCCTAAATGGAATATAAAGCTTGTTTATTATACTAAAACTTGATTCAGTGTCACGTGCTTAAATAGTAGTATCAATTTTAGTTTTAGTGACACGTGACTATCAAGGGGACATGCGAATCAAAATAATTGATAAGGTTAATCCTTCGTTGTTTCAGTACCGGAGATACCACCCCTACATTCATTGGTACATTATAACGAAAGTGCTTGATGTGCGTTTTTTTAATATTAAAGCAAAATGTGCAGTTGCCGCAAAACACGATCAATCACTTACAAAAATCCGCGAAAAATGTTCGTTGTGCTTACGGTCAAATATACATTTACTACGCCCCAATTTTCACATGCAATATATAGTTGTTTTTGCTCCTTTTATAATCGATTGGAGCAATAGATAATAGGTTGTTAGTAATATTGCGCGCCATGAATATTCTAAAACTAATTTCCATCAAAAAATGTTTATCGAGTTTTGCAGGCGCAGCGACGAAGTATAAACTATGATGACATTATTTACATACATTCATGCTATTGACGTAAACGCCTACAAAATGTAAAATACAACAAATTTCCTTATAAACATTAAAGATTTTTATTGCCCAAACAATATAAAGCACTTATTGTACATTAGTAAACAGCTACGATAATTGCAAACTGTTTACATACAATTTAACAAAAAGTTGTGTCCAGTTTTTGCGCGTACTGCGATTTTCTTTAAATACCCCAAGTGCTCATAGAGAAAAGAATAGACCAACGCTGCAATGTCTGTTCTTAATGATTGCTAGTGATAAAACTTTCGACTGGCTGTAGATGATGATCATAATAATGATGATAATAATAACGTAGGTCGGCAATCGAATCCGGAACCTTCTGCGTGTCAGATCGGTATGGTTACCACAGCGCCACGCCAAAGACATAATTTACTTTCTATAACTGTTTACAAATTAAGACATGCCTAGAAACCGTAGTATATTTAGAAGTGAATAATAAATGATAGAAATTGTCTCATTTGGTAGGTTCGGTTTCAGGCAGCCACACAGCAAAACCGCAAAGGTGGCCGACGTGAGCGTGGCAGCCGAGCATGCCTTCAACGTTCCTAAGGATAAGGAAACCGCCATCAATAATAATGGATTAGGTAAGAAAGTATTTACTATCCTTTAATATGCACTAAATTTACTATAAATAAGCTACAACCCTATTTTATCCCACTATATACACAACATTTACTTTAAATAAGCTACAACCCTATTTTATCCCACTATATACACAACATTTACTATAACTAAGCTACAACCCTATTTTATCCCACTACATACACAACACTTCCTAAAAATATGCTACAACCCATTTTATGTCACGCTGGTGGACGCAGATTTCTCCTCATAACTTGTGGAGGCCCAGACCATACCCCAATCACGCTTGCAATGTGGATGATGGAGGAAGTTACTTCTTAGTGGTGAACTCGTATCAAATGTTTTTAAAATGCCCGAAGAACTTCAATAAAGTTCAATGATGACTTAAAGTGTCCTTCGACGGTAGCGCGCACGAGGTATAGCCGATAACGTTCACAGATCTAACTTCAGACCGCGCCTGTCGTTGCTTCATTTTGTATATCGGTTACGATCTGCATAACCCGCGGTCCTACGCGCGCTTCACTAACTACTTACTAAGTACCAAATATTCCCCGTTACTGATCCAGGAGTTAATTTACCTTTTCCTAGTATTTATTATACCATCTGTGGTAACAGTATGGTAACACTGGATGAGTATTGCTTATAACTTGAATTGATGTGTAACTTTAAATAAGATTTTATTATCTATAACAAGACAAAATTTTGTGAATATCAGACCGTTAAACAATCACGAAATTATAATATCACAAATATAAAAGTATTATTTTCTAAAAGATATGAAAACACATGTAACATAAAACAAATGACTTGTTAAATACACACACAACCATGTCTTTATTATTAGACCTAAGCAATTTATTGAATTGTTCTTATTTCATATCTACTTACCTAATAAGTACTTACTGTTAATTCCGTTTCCATAACACACCGATACCATACAAAATGAAAGTTCCATTTGATTATGACACGTTACATGTAGTACCTACGTGTGGAGTAAAAGTGTTATGCACATTTCCGTACGTGTATCTGCAACGTGAGGCGGCACCTCGTATCTTATTGTGTTGCTATTGTGACATGGTTGTAACAGTGCGGTAACGTACGTCAGGCGCTATAACTTGCATTAATCGTAGATGTACAATAATTTCCTGATTATTTTTGTGTTAAACATCGCAATAGGCAATCTATTTTTTTATGTCGATATAGCGAATGAGCGTCCATTTTTAGTGGTCTCTGCAGCTCATGAACACCCACATTTAACCTCAAACAATACCGAAGCCCTATCTGAAATTATACGTAGAGGCATTACTACACCTGAATGCCTGACTGAGGAGTCAGGAGGTGATCAACAGCGCCTTGCTATATTTGTATCCGGCTACCACACTTCTCCAACCGAAATATAAGCACTGTTTCACGACAGATCATGAGAGCGGCGGTGGTGCCTCCCGCGGCTAACTTTACTTTTATGACCTATTGTACAATTTTAATTACTGTCAAACACCATCAAAAAGGGCCAAAATGCTATTGGAACTGACATAACTCGTTGTATTTGTTTCCTGCAGTTGATAAGAAAACGACTACCCCAACGTATAACCAACTCCCGCTAGTGGCGACACAGGTGTCGTCGACCGGCGTGACCACCATCGTGGGGGCCGCTGGCGTGCCCAAGTCCATGACAAAACAAACCGTCATCTTGACTTACCAGCCACAGCAGTATTCTGTGCCGGTGCGTATTTAAAATCAAGGTTATGTACTACGAAAAAGCAAGCAGTCTTTGATCAAACACGATATTTCATTATAAGAATCTTTGACAAGATCTAATTTTAAAAAATCTCGTTAGTAAAACTTTTTACTAAAGTAGCTGTTTTACTATTGAAGTTAGTGTTTAATTTGATAAAATGTTTTATTGTTAAATATTATATGTGATTCCATTAACTGCAATCCTTTTTGTCCCACTGCTGGGCGCGCGTCTCTATACACAATGGGGGAGGCCTATAACTTACTCCACTACGTTGCTCCAAAGGATGGAGATACGGGTTAGTAGCCAAACCGTGTTGAATCTCTTCAAAGCACTGACAAGGCCTCCGACACGATTTAACGACTGCTATCGAATGATAACAATCGGACCGAGAGCTTAACGTGCCCTCTAAAGCACGGAACCGCACATAAAATTTTGCCACTAGCATACACCCATTGTCTATCGACCGCGCCAGACTTTGCTTAACTCTGTAGATCGATTACGATCTACGCAAGCCCCGTTCTTATGTACTTCCATTGTTATTATGAAATAAATTTTCGAGATACTGATGTGTTCTATGTTTGATTCTGTTATAGTAACTAATAATTAATATATCAAACAAAATAAAGATTTCCTCATTGAAAAAAATATATAATAGATATGATGTATTGAAAGAAATTGTAGTTTTAATAGAATTTTCTGAAACCTCTTAAAATAGAGCAAACAACGACTTGATATGAACAAACAATGTTTTCTCAAGATCTTGATTAATAACTAAACAATATTACTATGATTTAACCGACCATATCACAAAATAATGCGTTTCAAAAAAGGATCTGAGCTTGTTAACTCGATTTTATTTTCTACGTAGAAAGTATTAATTTGTATTCTTTACTTTTTTAGGAAGGTCGTAGACCGTCCGTAGAGCGATCCACTACAAGAGCAGCGTCAGCAACCCGCGCCCAAAATATCGAAGCACAAACCCAGAAACCTCCCGGCAAGTACACCTTCCAGACCAACCAGCTGCCGCGCCCACAATACCCCGCCGTTAAGAATATACCAGATACTAAAAGCGCTAAGCAGGTGAGCCAATTTTACCAAAAACATAATTTATATTAAATTATGTTAAATATATTTTTATATGCAACGGCAAGTTTTTTTATAAAGAATTGTCTTCGAGTCTCATTGACGTCTGCGGTGATCAAACAGTTGAGGCTTATCTTGACCAACAAATAATTTCACTATTTGATTAGGTTATTTCGCTAGTTTCTCAACACTCTTCCACAAG
>DWKL01002883.1:0-12123 GCA_018249415.1 Phareas burnsi | reverse complement strand
AAGCGACTTAACTTAGTCCTCGGAGGTAACACAGCAATTGTGCCTGACCTTACGTAGAACTTCAGTCCTATTTGAGGTTGGTTATAGATGTCCATGGACGGCAGTGATCACTTACCAAGAGATGGTGTGTATGCACGTTTGGTACTTCTAAAAGCTCATAAGTAAACGTATAATTTCATAGGTTGGCGGCAACCCTTTTAGAAGCCTGGAGAGGACTCCATCACGCTGCTCCAATACGGATGCGTGTAGATACGTTATAGTGGCCACCTCGTGTCGGATATTTTCATACTGCGTGCAACTCCCACTTGCGACTGCCATCCAAAGATAACAACCGGGACCGATAGTTTAACATGCCCTCCAGCATGGAAGCAGGTATGAAATTTAACCAATAGCCTTCACCACCCCAACTCCCGACCGCGCTTGACATTGCTTAACTTTGTAGATCGATTACGATGTACGCAAGCCGCAGCGCTTTGAAAATTTCTTTTTATTAATACCGCATAATTAATTAATAAATTTATGTAAGACATTCCCCGAGCTCAAACACAATATGTCTACACTTCATTCAAACGGAAGTGCCACTTGAAACATTCCTCGAACATTTTGAACGGGAACGAATGAATGAGGGAAATGAAATTTAGGCAACACAATTGGAGCCCATTTCATTTGCTCTGCATCCGTGCATTTTGAGAGGTCTCCTCTTAAATTATAGCACCGTTCGTTGCCGACTCGTCGTTTTATATCGACTTTTGTCGGTTTTTTTCTCGGATTTCCTGAAAGATATTGAAGTGGATTGACATAATGATGAATGAAAGATGTCTTATCTTTTTTGCTTAAACAAATATTCATAAATGCATAATTATTTGAGCTCGCCAACGTAAATAATTATCAATAAATATCGGAGGGCACGTTATCCTGCCCGTTCCGGTTGTTATCATTGGATAGCAGTCTTTAAATCTTGTGAAAGGCCTTATAGGTTTTCAAATGCTGGAGTATGCACTAGGCCTCGTCCGATAGTGGGGAGAGACCAGTACCCAGCAGTGGGACATAAAAAATGTTGCAGCCTATCTGTATTTGTGTACGGACTATGTCTTTGCCTGAAGGTTTAAGTCTTATACGTGGCTGCATGCTAAAGAAAACGCACGTCATAAATACTAATAGGTTATAATCCATTTACATAAATATTAATTTTGGAACAAGCAGCCATCATCAAACAGCGCTAAGCCGATAAACCGATGCGAACACCAGTGAACGCCCAAGCCTCAAATCGTTATAATCTCCAAATTTGAGCAGTTATCCGTCGCTATATTTATATAACGTACGATTGTCTGTTAATAAAACAGATGTATGTTGTTCCGTGCGTACCGATTTTGAATCAGTACTTCATTTTGTACACTTTTTTTATGTTTGTAGAGTAGCAAACGAGCGTGCATGCTACCTGATGTTAAGTAGTCACTACAGCCCATGGACATTCACATATAACTCAAACAAAACTGAAGTTCTATCTGAAGTCATATGTAGATGCGTCACTCCTCCTAAGGATTATGATGGTCGCTTCGCTGTAAGTATGTCCGGCAACCGTACCTCTCCAGCCGAAACACAAAAACTGCTTCACGGCGGATTATGAGGCGGGCGGTGGTACTTCCCCGGACGAACTATAGTTCTACCACCTGTTGAACTACAATACGACACTACTCTTCTGCTTATTCATTTATTTATGTTACAACAACAAATTAACACGAAAACATCCAAAATATAGTACAGTTTCAAGAACATTTCCAAGGCTAGGTGTTACCTCAGTTGCAGGTGCAAACAGCGAAAACCGAAAAGCAACAAGAGTTACTATACATAAATTAAATTATGATTTACACTTGGTGACATTAATAGGCATTGAGTTATTTATAAATTACAATATATTAAATTAACTAGAAATTAAATCGAAAGAAATAAAAAAATATAATAAATTACTAAGAAAATTTTAGTAACGATTATCACTTGTTTTTGTTGACTTACTCATAAAATCGGAGAAAATCTAAATGAACTATGGTATTTTTCGATTAAAATTGACTTGACTTAAGTTTGAAAACAATGAAAATATTTTTATTAAAAGTTTATTTTTTCAGTATTATTTTTGAACGTCGACACATTACCGCCACCTCTCAAGGTGTTTATGGAGAAGACACGGCGAAAAAACTCCACACACGCACCTTTTAATGAAAAAATATCATTTACGAGTAATAACTTAGGTAAATGAAGCAAGTGTAGCTGCAGTCATTTCAGACCACACGTCCTTATCGTCTAAGTAATCATTTATATTACAACACTCTGTTTTACATAGTATTTGTTTAATGACTCGTTTGAACTTCTTTTTAGATAAAACATTTTTATAAAAAGAGACAAAACGTTCAAGATATTCCAGCGGTAAAATCCCGGCCTCCCGCGGCCTCTCGCGGCCTCCCACGCTGGAGATCCGGGTTCGAACGCACGCACTCCTGATTCTTCGAAGTTGCGTGCGTATTCAAAATTAATGATCACTTGCTTTAACGGGGAAGGCAAATATCGTGAGAAAACCTACAAATCTATGAGTTTTTGTAAAGTTCATGAATGTGTTTGAAATCTACCAATCCGCTGGCCAGCGTGATGAACCATGGCTTAACCCGTTTCATTAACAAAGGAGCCCCGTGCCCAGCAGTGGAATAACGAGTTGATGATGAAGGTAAAGTAAGGGTACTGGAAACGGGATAATACTTTCATAAACGTAACCAAATTCCCGGGCAAAGTCCCAACGATCACAGGAACAGGGACAATAGGATCAACAGCGCGGAACAGAGGAACAACGTGAAACAATCCCTTTGTAGGACTTTTTAACAATTTTAGTTTCCGGACCCATTCATTATTTACCTTATGGTCCGGATTTGCGGCTTAATCCTCTAAAAATCAACAAATACGTTGACTAGGTGGTGGTAGCAACGGCGATACCACCACCACACCTGTATCTTACTTATAATGGCAGTGTTAAAACGCTGCTGTGTTATGGTTTGAAAGGTGGTAAGGGACATTTAAAGAATACGGCTCAACTTAGTCCTCAGAAGTAGCAACGTATGACCTTAGGAATTCAGTTCCAGTTGAGTTTGGACGTGGGTGTACATGGGCTGCAGTGATCACCTCATTTCATGTGGCCTGTACGCCAGTTCAAACTGGCCAAAATCGCGATGGCTTGACGTACAGAAGCTACAACACTACTTTGACTGAATTTCATATTGATTTTCCCTAATTTCTTATAAATTTTAATGTAGGAAATGTTATGCATGTCCGATTTTTATAAAAAACACTTTTTAATTATTATTGTTATTATTATTTATTTATTTTATGTTTGTAAAGTAGCAAACGAGCATGCAGGCCACCTGATGTTAAATGGTCACCGCAACCTTTGGACACCCACATCCAACCCCAAGCAAAACCGAAGTTCCGTTTGCGGTTGTATATGGATGCGTCACTACTCCTGAAGACTATGATGGTCGCCACGCTATATGTGTGCCTGGTAACTGCTCCTCTCCAACCAAGTATAGTTTTATTATGTTATAACATTGACGTCTCACTATAAAATTTAACTTCCTCGACACAAACTTATGATTATTAGCGAGCCTCAAAATATTATATTGTTTATATTATTATATAATATCTCTATACAAATATAATATAAACTATCCTAGCAATAACAATATAATAAAAGGGACGGTCTATAAAGTTATATAGCATTTTTAGAACGCTTGCAGAGTCTGGGACAAAACTATAATGTACTTACAACGGAATAGCCGTTATATTACTTTAGTGCCCTTGGCCCATCGAGGCCTGGTAAAGCCTAAAGGATTTATGTTTCTACGGCCTTTAATAATGTAATTACGTCGTATAATAAAACGTAACATTATTGTCTCATATAAGTATACAATATGGTGATATTTTATAAACTCATATTTTTTCGCAGCACAGTTCTATCTCCACCAATCAATCTATCAGTGCGTAGAAGTCCACTGTTGGACAGAGACCTCCTTGAAAAGCAACATTTTGGCATAGTCGCTGCACTTGTCTGGGTTTTGATTACCGTGTACACAACTTCACAGAGAGACGCTGACCGTGACGTGACGCGTCGCGATCGATAGTGACGCTGACGTGATCCTGTTCGAGACAGATGCTTTGCGGCTAAGTAATCCAAATTAATAAGTGGTAATTGATTGATGGTAGAACTATAGTTCGTTTTGGGAAGTCTCACCGCCATCCGCATAATCCGCCATGAAGTAGTTTTTGTGTTTCGGTTGGAAAGGTGCCGTTGCCGGGCACGCTTACAGCGAGGCGACCACCTTAGTCCTCAGAAACAGTGACGCATCTACGTACGACCTCAGATAGAACTTTAATTTAGTTTATGTAGCTGTCGTGACTACTTAACATCAGATGACCTTCACGTTCGTTTGCTACACTTTAAATGTAAAAAATATACATATTCTAATGTGAGTTTTTTGTTAAATGAATTTGAAGTCATCCGTATTGTAAGGAACCGTTGGTAAATAGGACATATGAGGCTTATAACTTCTATTTCATACAGTTGAATAAAGTATAATTTTGTATTATTTTGTAATATATTGCTGCCGCTCCAGCTAAAAGTCGACACTTGCCGTTTTGAATATTTTGAGACGTTTCACTTCACTTCTCCACACGAGTGTACTTTACAATTCGCCTGAAATTCGCCTGGAACACCGCAGCTGACGTCGTGAGGGAATATGCAATAGCGCTGCCATGTCTCAAACTTCGTGCTCACTTCATAAACCTACCTCATTTTAACCGATAACAACCATTTTTGATATATACAGGACATTCCTATTATTATGGTCTGTAATAAAAGTCGGTGACCAAGACGATTGAATTTGATAGGTGGTAGAACTGTAGTTCTTCCTGAGAGGTACATTACCGCCTTCATAATACGCCGTGAAGTAATTCTTGTGTTTCGGTGCGGTTATCGGGTACACCTACAAGTGAGGTGAGTACTGCTACCTTAGTCCTCAGGAGTACTGACGCGTATACTTACGACCACATTTAAGGCTTAAGTTCTGTTTAAGATTAAACGTGGGAGTCCATGGGTTGAAATTATCGCTTCACGCTTATTTGGTACTCTTCATACATAAAAAAATGTTTAAAAAAAAGTTACATTCAAGAGACTAAACCAACAATACACCGTAAACCCACATTTAATATACTTTATAAACTGCTATTTTTACTTACGAAAAATATTACGAGCGACGTAGAAAAGGTGGAATCTGAATTTTTGGTTAGTTCATAATAACAAAATTATCACATCCAGTTTCCATAAATCCGGCAAAAAATTATGGGTATAATGTTTTACTACAAAGAGAAAATACTGTGCACAGCGCATCAGCGAAATCCCATGAAGTGCGCAAAATTTTTCTATTTAAATTCTTTCGCATATGCTCCCGTTACCAACGTGCATAAAGGCGTGGAAGAGGAGGGAGCGGACGGCGTTCTGAATCTGATTTTTGAATGAAATAGCGGAAACAAAAACCTCCCCGCTATCGCGTCGTGCATGCCTTAAAGAAAATTAATTACTGACCAATAATTATCTTCTTTTTTAGTATATATTTTTTTAATGGATTGGTTGAGTACCGGCTAGAGATAACGCATTCAATAATTACTAATTTAAAACTAGTGCTGCATGATATTTGAAAATGTCTACTATATACTTATTGTATAGGGTGGAAATTATTAAAATGATTTAGATGACATTCTGAAATTGTTAGCTTTTGTATTTTTCAATCAATTCTTGAAACGCAAATGTCTCAGTTATGATAGTGTATCGTAAACTATGGGCTGGTTAACCATATCAATCTATAGCTTAGTAATAGTATAGTGGAAATGCTTAGAAATAATTCTCGAAATAGATTAAGAATCTAAAATGTTAACATAATACAATAATGCGTCTCGTCAAAATGTCAGTGTCTAAAAGCAAGACAAATTCCGCTTAAAGCGACAGTTATTAACTTCAAGTGGACAATATTCTATTATATAAGAAGAGAAAAAAAGGTAAGTATCTACAAAAAATATGTTTATATTTACAGAAAGATTATTTGTCCCTATAAACAAATTAAAAGTTTATTCATTTAAATTCTGCTAATCGTAACACAGCGGTGGCAATTCAAATTCTTTTATATCTCACCAAAAAGAGGGCCACTTATTCAAATTTCGAATGAAAACCAAAGTTGCATCCATACAATTGTCGTCTCTTAAACATTTGCATTACATTCCGTCCCGTTTTAATTTCGCGAGTTCAAATTTAACCAGCGGGGGTTTTTGCAGAAAATATTAAATTTGACGGCGAGCCCGGCTTACAATACTCCGTGAGACTCACAAATAGATTTAATTAAAATAAACGAAATATTGCGCTGGAATTAAAAGAGCATTGCCACTGAGCCTTTATAAAGGTCAGAGCTATTGTGTATTTTTAATATTTGACACGGTGATGAGATATTGAACTGCGCAAATATTTAGGAATTTACTTCGACTCGAATTTAAAGACACGCTTCGTAATTGAAATTAAGATTGCTTTGGTAACAGCGACTGTTTTACTTGAAACTGATAACTAAAAAGCGTGGTAGAGTATTATTATATTCCCAGATATTCCCAGTTGTGGGGACCCCTCCCCGTGCCCTTCGTGCCCAGCAGTGGGACATAAAAACAGGTTGCGAATTAAATAATAAAAATCCTTGATCAATTATATGTATCAGAAATTATTCTGGTCTAGTAATGTAGGGACTATGTCCCTTCATTAAAATAATAATAATTTCATATTTCTTTATCTAATGCCGTACTCGATCATAGCATCCCTAAATGGTTTATTTAGGCTAATTCAGTAAATATTTGTCTTCAAACATTATAGAATAGTATAATAATTACGTTAAACCAAAGCTCCTCCACATTTGATAGCCTAATTGCAATAGTAACATCATTCCAGGTTACTAAGTTAATAAAAAAAATAGTTAATTAAAAGTACTTAAATTAACTTCAATGATAACACAGATGTGTAGTACATTTCAATGAGAAACTGTTAAAAACTAATAAGACTTCTTAATTGTTTATAAATTATATTAGTGATGTGGGATCACATATCACTGTTGATATGCTGTACTGATACAAATTAAGAATAAAAAAAAAATTAATAACAAATCGAAACGATACAAATAAATATGATGTGATGCGATGGGTCCTTCTGTATTGAGTCCCCTAGCATCCAGTCAAGTTTCATCTAACAGCTGTTGTCATGACTACGAATGATGTCGCATCATCAGTGACAGAGCGGGCTCTCATTGACTGGTCTTTTGGATTTCTTTCGTCTAAATATTGAACCACTTAGCCAATGTTGTCAGTTTTTATTAGCCTTGTCTTACGCTACCTTTTTTGGTTTCCGCTTGGTTTCGGAGCGGAAACCTTTTCAAGATATGTGACCTTTTGGGGGAAAGATCGGGTTATGTCAGATTTTTACTCACGAGGTCACTTGGTGGACGCACTGCGCATGTAAAAAAACTTCCGGGATCTCAGGAGAAGGCATCGGTGCTTCCCTTGCGTGATATCCTTAAATCCTTCTCGGGACAATAGCTCCCAGTCCTTCGTCCAGGCCTACTTTCGCTAGGAACGACAACTTGTGATTACAACAAGTCGTGTTCTAGAATTCGCAAATTGTATATTCATATCATGTTTTCGTCTTTAAATAATATCACGGGCGAAAAATTAATCACATTATTTTAAATAGGTTTCCGGCGTCCCCAGTCGCCGCCGCCACCGCAGAGTCTGTGGCGGCGACATTCACTATTTACTTCATTGATTATATACTTCACTAGATACCGCACGGCCCTGCGTCGAATTTTGCAGAAACAGGTCAAAATTGAAACAACGTGATGGCTATATACCAATCCATAGCACTGTACAAGTCCGTCTAAATTTTAAATTGATTTTAATTTTTTTTAACGAAACATTTTAAAATGAGAAGAAATGTTCGGAGGCCCGGTGGATTTAAATATGATATATGACGAAAACAACCACCAATAGTTAGCTGCTTTTTTTTCATGTCGCCTGAACTCTAGACTAAGTCATAAGTCTCTTCGATTTACACAATAAAATGAAATTGAAATATTAAAAATAAAATTAATTGATAATTGAAAATAATATATCGACATATTTTGCAATTTCATAGCCACCCTACATCCGCCCACTATTGCATTTTTGAACGCGAGACAGCCGCTCGGGACTGTCCCGGGCACAGGAGTGAGGAGCCAATTGTGAAATGTGTGTACGTCACCTAAGTTTTATCATTGGAGATTCTTACACCATCGCGGTTAAGGCTCAAAATATATAGTATGTCAACAGCCGAGTTTATATATGAAAAGGATATTTTATAGGATAGAATTAGCAAGCGAGGATTAAATCCACCTGATGATTAGTGATCACTGCCGCCCATGGACATCTGTAATTTTTTTTTAAGCTTGAAGAGTACCAAACGAGCGTGCAGGCCACCCAGTGTTAAGTGGTCGGTACAGCCCATGGACACCCACATCTACCCTCAAACAAAATTTAAGCTCTCCCTGACTTCAGACACGTAGATGCGTCATTACTCTTGAGGACTAAGATGGTCGCCTTGCGGTACGTGTGCCCGGCAACTGCAGGTCTCTTACCGAAACACAAAATCTGCTTCACGGCGGATTATGAAGGCGGTGGTGGGAACGGGTAGAACTATAGTTCTATCACCTATCATAATCAAGCCCATATAATACTGACGAGGTAGGTCATAGATAAGTTGCTATCTCTGAGGACTACGTTAGAATATTTCGTGTCATCGTCTCTCTTATTACACGCTTCTTGCCAGAACCAAGTAGTAGTTAACATAATATTTGTCATATAAAATGGATGTAAGTGTGGCAAAAGAGGCAGTAAGGTTGCCATCTTTGATTACATATAATATAATCGATCTATTAGGGGAAAAAGTTAAATCGATTTTAAAACTGATTATTTCTGAAAAAGCATATCCCAAAGTAATTTATTATTTAAATAAAAAATGTACTTGGTGTGGTTGTAAAACGTATATTGATTTTGAAAAAATTATACGCACACGCATGCAGTTCATTTAGCTGCATCGCCATGTCGAGGCATTTTCCAAAACTAAACTTTGAGAAAATAACTTTTGTGTTTGAGCTTGAGGTTTTAACTTTGCTCTCTGGAGTAGAAACGCATCAAAATTAATGGTCAATAAGTTGCCATTCACTAAATTAGACCATGTGTTCGTGTCAATCCTGGACTGTATCTATTCTACTAGTATTAAACCAGACGGAAATATATTTTTGCTAGGGGCATTGAGGATTAAGCAAAAGCCCTCGAAACCAGGACGCGGTACAAACATTACAGTAGAAGCAAGTGGTCACTGTCGCCCGCTAATGCATTGTCGGCGTTGACAAATGCGTTCGTTTAAGGTTGTTTTAAAGTGACGTCGCTTCTCCATGCCCCGCGTGGAATTCGATGATATTAACGTGGAACTCGAATACCGAGGATTAACCTCTTATATCGTAGCAGTTAAGATTATTTATATTCTTAGTTGTCGAAATCACAACAAAACAAAATGAAGTATGGACACGTTTCTCCCAACGGTTTGAGCCGTGCTTGTCAAATTTTATATATTTCTTAATATTTTATATACGTTTGTAGAGCACTAATACAAAGGATAAGCGACTGCTGTGGCCCTTTCTGTGTGGTGATGTTCATAATATATGCCCCTACAATTGTAAAGTATTTCTATTAATCATTTATTTCTAATTTATTAGAACCGTTAGTTATAATAAAAAAATATATCATTTATAAAGTACAAATATCAAGTCATAAGTAGAAATCACAACTATATTTTTAATATAGTTATAAATATTATAATAACACTTCTAATATAGTAGTAAATAAGCATGCGGGGCACCTGATGATGAGATACAAGATGGTCACTGCAGCCCACTCATCCACATATAACCTCAAATAGGGCTCTAGTTCTATGAGGTCGAAGGAAAATACATTAATTTTCCTGAGGAGTAATAAGTCGCCTTGTAATCTTGTAAGCGTACTCGGAAACGACCTTTTTAATGTAATAGAGTTAGTGGGCAAGCAGTCCAAATTATTCAAATAGTAGTGACAGTCCAAGTCATCTCTAAATATTTCCAAATAGAACCAAAGTTCTGTGTGAAGCAGATAACAGACGCGTAGCTGCCCGAACATTAACTTAGAACGCCTGTAATAATATTCTTCACCCCTGACTAGAACACAAGATGGATATATGGTGATGGTTGCAGAAGAACGAGAAGAGTTCCACCAAAATTAGTTAATACAATTGTATTTTGTGTCGTTGTCGGATACACTTACTGCAAGGCGACTATCTTAGTCTTCAGGAGTTCTTACATATCTATGTACGACCTCAGATAATACTTCGATCCTGTTCCAGATTCAATGTCAGCGTCCATATGCTGCATAACCACTTAACATCAGGTGGCTTGTATGCTCGTGTACTGCTCTTCACGGAACAACCTCAACAGAAAAAAACTACAATAGTTTGGATTTCATCTTATTTCTATCAAGAGGATATTTAGTAGGAATGTGCAAATTGTACTCAGAACTGTCCTACCCCTAATTAAAGCTAAAAGTTTACCGACACAATGGTTTCCAGGTTTTCCATTTGCTGTGACCTGGAGAATTGGTAGACAGCTTTCGGAAAGTTTGCCCATTTGCGTAATACGAATAGCTACTATTTCTGAAGAATTTATAGCACTTTATTTCAGTTACATTATTCCGTTATATAAAGAACGGAAAACTTGAATTCAGAAACTAAATGTATCTCTCTTTAGGGCGCTATAATATGAGAATTATACCTACAGTATAAGAGATAAAGTTTAGTTAAAGGCATCTTTGTGGTCTGTGTAGATCGTAACCGATCTACAAAGTTAAGCAACGTTGGGCGCGGTCGGGAGTTAGATGAGTGATCGCTTGTAACGCTTAACAACATTTAACGCTTCCCACGTTCAATGCTCCCTTACTAGGATTCCCTGTGGCATGGGTACCATGCACACACAAACACGAGTACAATAATACCCAAACCCAGAACAGCAATTTAAATACATAATACATACACATACATAAAACATAATTTAGTTTACTTGACCTTGAACTCGGAACCCTGTCAGACCGGTGCGGTAACCGATTCGGTACCGGTACGCGGGTCGTCATTTATGGTTAGATTTCACCAATCCGCATTGGAGCAGCGTGGTGGACTAGGCTCCAAGGCTCCTCAGGCTATGGGAAAAGAATTGTGCCCAGCAGTGGGAAAAATGATATTACAGGCCTCTGCACTTCGGATGATTAGTTTGAATCTTATATTCTCCTCTGACATGACATCTGTCATTTACTTTTATAGGTTAAAGATAAAATCCTGAGGAAACGTAGGCGCCTGAGAATTCTCTATAAAGTCAGCTTTTTAGTCAGCTTGGTGGTCTCTCCACTCTGCAAGAAGGTCAGTGGTGTATCAATGTGGAGGAAATATTTAATCATACATTTATATACTTCAAGTACTTTGAATACACAAACATTGTTTTAATGTATCAAATAGATTGAAAAAGTCTACCAACGTTGATAATTAATACCAAACTATTTTACAAATCTTTTTCAAAGCATTCTGATATTTATTATATACCTCTATAAATTGTATTATCCTATATGTCGAAAAGAGAATTAGTGGACTGTTGGCAGGAGTGATCCTAATTTGCACAAAGTTGCCGCACTGGAGCCAGCTACGCGCTTATCTGGGAATGGGTATTGTGGTTGGACGTAATTGAGTTTGCATAGATACCGATATAAGAGCCGTGATGTCTCTGAAGCTGGAGTCCAAGGTTCGTATTTTATTTTATTTATTTATTTATTAGAACCACCAACAAAATTACATGTAAATACTTATATCTATGATTATGTCTTACGTTTCTAAATACATATAATTTCAATTACAGCTAGTTACAACATGCATAAATATTTTGTACGATAATATCT